>JAQFZM010000999.1:0-22200 GCA_034695785.1 Galumna obvia | reverse complement strand
TTTATTATCTTAATCAATACTAAAATTAAATATTTAATCAATCTCTATGAATCAAGTTAAATTTATTTAATTTTATGATTCAATTAATTAATTATATTGCTTTCAAAATGTAATTATATGTGGTTTAAGTGTATGCAGAGCTAAATGAAAGTTAAGTAAATTAATTGAAAACTTGACGTCATTTATGTCTAAACAATAAATGCTATAAAAGTGAAGGCATTTGAGTTTTTGCTTCACTTCTGTTTCCGTTAACTAAAGATTGTCTTTGAGTGCAAACAATCGTTTAATTTATTTTTAGTCAATAATTTAGTAAATAAATTTGGATCAAAAGGTAATTAACAATTGAATTAATAATGTATTGAATATAAATGATGACACACCCAGCTCTATGATCAATATTGATTAAGATTACTTCCTTGGATGTCTGATGTCTTCTTTGATAAACTATTTTAATTGAAAATTGTTTGCAATTAATTAATTGATTCTCTTTTTGTTTTATAGGTTTGTCTTTCAATATATGGTTTCATAAATTAATTAAATAATTTATTAATTATTTTAAAAATTTGTAAATGAATTGAAATAAATTTTGAATTAAAGTATTGATTGAATGCTTTTTAATTAATGAATAACTTTTCAATAAATAGTTTTGTTTCCAAAAATGTCTTCATTGATAACGAGTCCCTCTTCGACGACATCTGCGACATCAGCTCTACGTTTGACTCAGGCCTGCGATGACGGCAAGAAATTTGCGGAACTCTTTTATGAAAAGTTGGATAAAGGAAGACATCAAATAAGTACTCTATTCCACGACTCGGCAGTCCTTTTATGGAATGGAAATTATGTGAACACAAAAGCAAATATTGTCCCCTTTTATGAGTCGTTGCCAACCGTTGAGACACAACTTTATTCAATCGACGCTCAGCCTATTCTTGAGGCCGCGTCCGGACAACAGACGAGTATTGCTGTCGTCTGTAACGGGAAAATGAAGTTTTCAAACACTAATACCAAATCTTTTACCGAATCATTCCTTTTGTCCGCAGAAAACAATAAATGGAAAGTTTTGAGCGACACTTATAGAAACTATTGAGTATTTGTTTGTGTATTGAGCATAAATGAGCATGATACTCTTCTTTTCATAATTGTATATAAAATCACTTAATTTAAGTTTAAATATAATAAATTTATTATTTTAGCGTTAATTTCATTTTAATCTTAAAAATATGATTCAATTACTTATTCTTAGCTAATGTTTTAATTATTTGAGTTAATTAAATGATTTACAATTAAATGCGAGTATTGTCTATAGAAAGGGTTAACCGATTAATGAGTGATATGTTTGAGACAAATGGTTCTTAAACTTTAACTCTTATTCGGATTTAATCGAAATTAGTTTCAAAAATTTGTATCAAAAGTTAGTTTTGTCGTCATTTATGTTAAAAAGTGGGGAAAACGTGGTTTTGTTGTCGATATTTAAATCATTCCCAGAATTGAATTGAATTTTAATTTTTTGTCTAAAAATAGTTTTAATAAATTGACCTTAAGATGGATACTTCCGGAGGAAAACTAACCGGTGCTCAAAAGGAAGAGCTAATGGATACCGTCAAACAACAAATCGCTGTCGCAAACGCTCAGGAATTGCTTAAAGTAAACAATAATTTCTTATATAAAATCTGATGAAATTCTTGTTAATTCTTACCATTAAATTAAATTGAATTGAATTGAATTAATTGATTCGTTTAATATTGTATACAATATAATGTGATTATCATTTGTTTTAGAAAATGTCAGAAAAGTGTTTCGCTAAATGTGTGACAAAACCGGGCGCTTCACTCGACTCTTCAGAAACGGTACATAAATTTATTTAAATTTTGACAAATTTTAGTAAACATTTAATGTTAAGTCTTTTTCTGTCATTATTTTTCAATACTTTTATTGTTTTATTCAAATAAAAGATTAACTTTTGTTGAGTTTTGTGGGAATCGCGTCTTGAATTTGGGTCAATGTTTAGGTCAATGATTATTGATTAGTCTTTTGTCAACTTATGATATGAACTTATTCTGTGCTATCATTCAAATTATAACTCAAAGCCATGACTTAATGAATATTTATTATTCAATTAACCGAAACCATAACAATATCTGTTATTTATTTAAATAATCTTTTGTTTGACTTTAAATGTGATAAATTGTGACTCATTTCAAAAGAGTGAAAAACGACACCTTTTTAGGACTCAATTAACTCATTAGAACCGATCCATTATTAACTAAAATAATAAATAAATACAGAAATCACTTCTAATATATTTTATTTTATTTTATGTTTTCATTTTGTAATTATCATAAGTTATTGATTTTTAACTTAAATTTTAATTAATAAACAATAAAAATGTTGTCTGATATGTTTTTTTGTTTATTAATTTGTCGAGGTTATCTCTAAAAACTAGCTTACTTCTTTTTCTTCATTTATTTTCTCAAATCATTCGATTTCTTAAAAATGACATAAATTTTGTTTAATCCTATTAATAGTTTTAATTTAGTTAATGAAAGTTTATTAAACTTTTAATTAGTTTTAAAAAAGTGTTCAAATAATTAATAATCGAATAAACGAATCGATTGTCAAAAGATTTGATAGTAATTATGTTTTTTCAACTTTTTTTTCAGTCAATTAATTAACTTAACTATATTTATATTTTAATTGAAGCGAATGATTATATAAATTATGGATTAAATAATTAATGGTTTCGTTGCTCTAAATAGCAATTGATTTAAAACAAATGCAAAATTTCCATAAATTCAAAGAAAGACATTAAAGTGTAATTAGTTTTGTTCTCATTTATTGTCTTTTTTGTCTTCAAAAGAGACTATACTTTTGTTAAATAATTTGTTTTATAAGTAAAACAATTTTGTCTTCAATTGTCTCAAAATAACTTCAATTTCTCTGTAATTATACTTTCAATTTATTTGGTGTTAATTTTGTTTATTTTTAATGCATTTCTTTTTATTTTGATTAACATTTAATTAAATCAAATTAAAACAACAATTTTCACGTTTAGACGAAAAAATGCTGAAAACTATTTTTATTTTTTTTTAAAACAATAGTTATTTTCCAATAGTGTTGTGAATCCCATTTGTGTTTCCCATTGGCTATCATTTGAATGACATTTTGATTGAATGGTTTTTTTGAATCAATAAATCATAAATAAGTTTTATTGAAAGCTCTGTTCAAATATTTTTATATTATTCTTAATCTGAGAAAAATTGCTTTTTTTCTAAATCTATTGTTGACTTTTTTGAGTTAATTTCTCAATCATTTAAGTGTAAAAACTGATGAGATTTTCCGCAGACAATTCAGATCTGACACATTCTTTAGTATAAATTTCTGCACTAATTCTTTGAAAACTTCAAATGTTTTTTCTATAATTTTTTAATCCTTTTCTTTTGTGTGATTTATAGAAATGCCTGAACTTATGTGTCGATAGGTTTGTCGACGCCTATAACATAACCAGCAAATCGTACGGAACACGGATTCAAAAAGAAAAAGGTTTTTAATAAAAGCTTCTCCACTAGTCTTGTGTTCACTGATCTGAGACTAAAATAAAAACAAATATATTATTAGGAAAACATTTTTCTATATTTAATTATGTAAATAATAGTAACACCAATGAGAAGCTCTTAACTGTGCTCTTTGACCTGTGTTTGGGTTAAGGGTGCGGACCATCGGTTCAGAAGAATACAAACATTAGTTGTAACTCGTTTTTACTAATAGTTTAGATTAAATTTTGAATATTTTTCAAATTAAGTAAAGATTATTTATATGTATATAATCTTATATTTAAATTTGAATAAACAGATGTTTTTTTCACTTCATTTCTTTTCTTTATTTTATAGCGAAGAACAAAACAAAATTAAAGGTCAAATATTTAATAATATCTTTTATTATTTATTTGATATTAAATTACTTTGAATTTGAAACATAGTTTTAGAGTAAAAAATACAATTAATTAACTAATTATTGTCTTACAAAAGATGTGTATTTTCTGTCAAAATCTTTTGAAAAATAAAAATATCATAAAAATAAGTTTTAAAATATTATATAATAGAATCAAAAATAAAATTATGACCTCTTTTTATAACATTCTTTTTGAAAATTATAATTAAAAGTAACGCTTCTGTAAAATATTAGGAATTGCTTTAATATAAATATATATATAATATTAACTTAAATTAAAAGTCAATTTTATGGCAAATTATTTGTTTCAAAGACAAAGGAAACTGATTTCTGTGGTTTTCTTACAATTTCTTTGATAACTTATTTTCTAGTTTTTGTTAATAATAATAATAACATCACTGAAAGTGCGCCCAAAATATAATAAAAAATACAATAAAATTTATTTATAGTCTTCTTTATATAATATATAATATTTATATAATTATTGATTGGATTTCTCATAGAATAGTCTAAAATGTTGTTCGTTTTCTTTTGAATTAATGGTAAGAAATATAATACTGAATCAAAATTTATTCTAAAATGAATTTTTACATCGATTTGAGTCACGAATCAGTTATTTTATCTTTACTTTTCTTTTTGTAATTTAATCTAATATTTATTATTTTTATCTTATCGTTAAAACCAACGGTTTTTGAAGAATTATTTAAACCGATTTTCATATGAATTGAAGGCAATATTCAAATCATTTTAGGCGTTAATTCGATTAATGAAAGCATTAATTAGTGGTGGAATGCATTCAAATGTTATGTGAATTAAAATTCAAAAAATAAATATATTGAAACCCACACTAAATGGTCACTAAATGGTCCCAAAATCTTATCAGGAATTCAAACAAAACATTAACTCATATTCATATAAACCGAAATCAGTTCTGAAACAATAAAATGAAACAAAAATTTTATAGAACCGATTAATAGGAAGTGTGCGGTTTTGCTCTTCAGTTATACAGTTGTGGACAGTTTGCGAAGTCTGTCGATCTCTATCTGAAGTGTGGCCAACTTTTTCCGTTCTTCTGCGACATCATTAATGAGATCCTTAATTATTTTACTGTACGAAACTTTCTGTGATTCGACCACTTCTTTGAGTTCAGTGACCTATTTTTGAGTAACAATTCGGCCATAAATGTTAGTATTTTATAATAACTTAAGAATGAAGACAATTACTCTCTAAACAGATATTTAAAGAGCAAAAAGGGTTTCTAATAAGTGAGTAAACGCTTTAATTATAAATACAATCAGTTTTTAAGATTATTTTGAATGAAATGCGTTTCAAATAAGAGTTAAGGTTTGAAAAAATGATATATAAATGGAATACCTGTTTGACTAACGAATCGAAGTCTTTTCTACTGACAGTCGATTCTTTGAGAGCGCGAATCTCTTTTTCCAATTCGGAGGTATCGCTCTTTTTGTCAACTGTTGACACAACTGTTGAAGAACTGTTGACATTCTCTTCGATTTTAGGCGTTGGCTTAGATGTGGCGGTTGTTCCCGAACTGATGACTATTTTGCTCGTTGTATTGGCGGTTGTCGTAACGTTGGACACTGTGCTTACGAGCTCTGATGGGACACAAGTCGATACTATTATTGGTTTTATAGATTTTAGCGGTGGTTTAAAAGATTGCGTAGAATTCGATTCATTTTCTTCTGCGATCGACGACTGTTGTAATGATTTATTGCTGAAATCCCCCGAAAACCTGTTCGGAGAGGTTTTGGTCGGAGAGTTGGCTGTTTTGGGCGGGTCTTCGGGTTTACGTTTTTCTTGTGCTTTCCTGAGTTCGAGCATCCAGGGTGGAAGTTTCTCTGCCTTTTCCGGAGGACTCTTTTCTCCAGTATTTGGCTTCTGTTCAGTGGAGGAATGGCTAGAATTGGTTTCAATTTTGTTGGGAATGTTGTCTCCGTTTTCTTTAAATTCATTTTCTGATTCTTTTGATAAAAACAACGCAGACGGGGGTCGTCGAGAGGACGGCCCTTTTGGTCTGCTTTGAGTTAAATGAGTCAATTTATTGGTCGCATCGATTGATGTAAACTGATTTTCAGAGCCGTTATTAACGACATTTGATTTATTAATTGCTTCGATGTCTTTGTCTTGTTTTGAGCCGTTTTCCTGTGGGACTACATCTGGTTTAACACTGGAGGGGACAGTCGGTGGATCTGATTTTGGCTTTTTATTAAATAAAGAGTTCAATACAGGCTTTCCGGGTATTACAGGCGCTGAACTAACACTTGAACTACTGTTTGAAACAACACTCGTTTTTGGCAACTCTTCAAACGATTTGTTTGAACTTTTGTTTGAATCGGTTTTCAAAGAATTCGATGCTTTCGATTGATTACTGATTGGCGGCGGCTTTTCTGTCGGTCGCTCCGGTTTTTTGATAGGTTTTGTGGAATTGGGTTCTTCTGTTTTGATAATCTCAACAAAATTGTCGGGAAAGAGAGCGATACGACCATTGAGTTCACCCTTCCACCAGCCAACGTCTTCAATCTCTTTTGACACAATAGTGATGATATCCCCCTCTTTTATTGTTAATTCGTCTTCATTTTGTGCCTCATATGCAAACAGAACTTTTGCCTGTTCTCTGATCGGCTTCGGAGGCAATTTAGGGGCCACTTCTCCCTCAGTGGCAGGAGTTGGTGGCGGAGGTTTTTTAGGTACACTTTTGGTGGTATCACCGATTGGAGAGAGTTTTGGTTTGATTCCTCCGGCAAATATATCCCCGAAACCCACTTTTGTTATCGGTTTTGGTTTCTTCTCTAAACTGTCGTCTCTATTAAAGTTATTATCGTCTCTATTAAGTGAAGACTTATTGCCGTCCAAAGAATCGCTGTCACTCTTATCCGATAAATCCTTTTTATTAATTTGTGGCGAATCAGAGGTCACTTCTACCACAAAATTTGAAGGAAAAACACCAGTAATTCCTTTAGTTGTGATCCCTTTCCACCAGCCTTTGAAAAACAGATAATTAAATCATTTGACAAAATAGAGAGAATGTATGCAAACCTTCTTCGATCTCATCTAATACTTCAATCATATCATCGACTTCTAGTTTGAGTTCGTCGTCATTTTGTGGGGCATATGAGTAAACAACTTTAGCTCTTCTGGTCTTCATTTTTATCACACCATTTATCGAACAATTAATCAAAATCTCATTAATTGAACCCAAAACTCAAAATAAGTGGTATATCAAAGACTGTCAGACATTTTCGATGAAATTAAGTAAAATCCAAATGAAGTGAATTTGATTTGAAGACAATTTATGTAATATTTATATAAACAGCGATTAAATGCAATAAAACGTAATTTCACTTCACTTTTAAACTAAAAAAAATAATAAAATTATAAATATTTTGAAAACCGAAACACAAATAATAATAACAAATATATTGTGAATCAAACGATTGAATGATTGATAAGTTTTGATACGAAAAGATATAACACTTTAGATATGGTCTTAGAATCAGTTCTATAAGTTGTGGGCAATAACTGGTAATTATCACTGAATCAGATAATCGTATCGACAATATTGAGGTCAAATGGATCCGGATTTGTATTTAGCGATCAATTTGTTGAATATATTTTGACAAAACATAAGACATAAGACTTAAGACAAGACACAAACAGAGTTAAAGAACTCGTTTACATCTCTTTGCAAACAATGAGTCAATACTTTTGTTAAAAATATTGTTTACTTTTAATTGTTTGAATCAAAACACGATTTTTGGATAAAAACAATAACTAAATGAAAGACAAAACCAAAAACTGGTAAAAGAGTAGTAATAATAGACATTCAATCAATTGTTTTGAATTCAATGTCAGACAATAAATAACTAATAATAAAGTTTTTTTAATAAACAAATAAATATCACTAATTAGTAAAAATTATTAATTATTTAAATTTTTTATATTAGTTAAGACAAGTAAATGCAGTCTTAGATTTTTATAAGTTATTTAAGACTTTAAATACCAAAAAAAGTTTTGTGAAACGAAACGATCATAAGTCGTACTTATGATCAGATTTATGATCAGAAACGTCATAAAATTAGGACTAAATTCGTCTTAACTAAGAGATCATATCTTAAGCTAAAAAATGTTTGTGAAACCCAATTGTCTTAATTTTTTGAATTTACGACGATTTTAGTCTTATCTTAGTTTTGTGAGACTCAGTACTGGTCCCAACCGATTCAAGATAGGAGAGTCAACTGTAGTTGAAATATGGTTTTTATTTTGACAAGGTATATCTTTATTTAATTTAAAAAGATATTTACTCTATTTATTAAATTATTTTGTAAAAACTAGTGCTGCAAATTATTATTTTTAAAATAGTAAGTATCAAGTAAAGTTATCATTATCTTGCTAATATCTATATTTAATCAATGGTTAGTAATCTTAATGAACATACTTTTATAGATTAAACTTAAAGAAAATTCTATTGAATTTATTTGAAAAGGATTTTATATTTTTTACAATAACTGAAAAACTGATTAAATTTTATTGATTTTTACCAAAAAATTCAATTTTCACATAAAATAAGATTTTGCTTTTCATTCAAATTTATTTTAAGAATCTCTCAAAAAAAACATTAATATAACTTTTAATTATAATTTTGTTATTCTTGCAAAATAGACTACTTGCACCTTGTTTGTATGATCAAAATAGAATGAAAGAAACCGACCTTGGTAACCTATCTGACGAACTCTTTCTAAAAAAACACGAAACTATTGTAACTTAATTTTGTTTTAATTTAATTATAATAAAATTTACATAAAATTTATTTTAGGTATTATTAGTCATAAGATATTTTCAATTTTCCTAAATATTAATAACGATATAATTAATTCAAGGTTTTATTTATTCAAAAAATTATATATTTATTTTAATTATATTCTATTATTTAGATGTCATTCATTAAAGTCTTAATTATTGGAAAAATTATTGACAAAAAGTTTTCTATTTTCAGATAATTGTTTCGTTTGAAAAAAAGTCTAATTAATTTGAATTATTGAATAAAATTGTTCTAGGTATTTTAGAGTTTCACGTGATCGTTTGAAAAGGAACTTCTCTTATTTTATTCAGTCTTTACTTGGAAAGAGAAGCAAGATAATTTTAATAAAAAATAATGATGAATATAACCTTTTGTGGAGTAAATGTAAGAAATTTTATTTAAAAATGATAAAATAATTGAACTTGATCATTTACAGTGGCTTCCATTTACTGAATTTTTAAACTCAACTGAGCCAGTACAATGGAAAGGTGTTTTTAAAAACTTGTTTAAATTAATAATAGAAAAGCTTCATATTGATAAGTATGATCAAGATAACTTTTTATTGAATTTTAAAATTATTGAAAAAAACAGCTATAAATTGAAGACACCATCAAATCCTTACGAATTTGGGACCCAAACAGGTAATGGTTCGTGGAATGGCTTAATTGGACTACTTATTAATGACGTAAATTATTTATTCTGTGCCTTATTCTGTGTTTAATCCAATTATATCTAAACTGAAAAGGAATGCGATATTTCCATTACTCCTTTAGAATTAACATCTAATCGACGAAATGTAATCATTTTTTCTCCAATTCTTATGTTTGAGCCCTACGTTATTATGACTAATGCTATTAACAAATCCAATAAAGAAGTGACGGATTATCTCATAATTATTGATAGAAACGTTTGGATACTATTATTGATTGCATTACTTCTACTCATTGTAGTCGATATCATCCATAAGAAAGTCAATGGAATTGAAGTCGAATTGAATTCTGTGTTTGAAAACTTGTTTTATTCATTTGGAAGTCTTTTAAGACAATGTGAGTATTATATTTCTGTCCAAGATCACTTAATTTTGATACTTTTATAATGAACCTAGCTTATTTAAGTGATCAGCTAAATGTTTACTCGATTACTTTGAGTTATATCTTGGGATTTATATCGATTCTTACCATTTGTTTCAATACATTCATTGGTTCTGATATTGTTATCAAAAACGAAGAATTAGTGATTAATAATTTATGGCAATTAAAAGAACATTTAAATATTATACCAAGCTACTATTATGGAACACCTATTGAAGATTATTTAAAAGTAAGTTTTATCAATTTTAACTAGTTCATTTTAAAAGTATTTTTATAATAATACAAAAGGAATTATTTTAATCGAACTATAACTTACTTATGAAGGAATTTGAAGAGAACACAGAATTGTGGCACAGAATAATGTGCAACGAAAATATCTCAATCGTGAAGAATGAACAACAATATAATGATTCCCAAAGGATTGAACTCTTGAGGAGAAGTCAGTTAGCAATGATTGAATTGTTGAGCGACGCGCACACCATTAAGTCTGATTACTGTAAAATAGACCCTCACCTCGACATTCATATCTCTGAATCAACAATTTTTAATACCTTTCACGCCCTGGCCTTTAGACCTGATCTTAACCACAATGTTATAGATTTAATTAGTAAAATGTGAGGAAAACGGCTAATATTAATATTGATCTTGATCATGTTTTTTGGATTTAGTGTTAAGATTATCCGATACACTGGAATGTCATACAAATGGTTTATGGATGTCTTCAGAAATAGTGAAGATATTAAAGAATATTCGCTGGAATACCAACAATGTTTTGATGACCACAAATCAAAGACAATATTTTATTCAATTTGTGCCCAAAATCTTAGATCTCTTTTTATATTTTTAAGTATTTCTTATATTTTAGCGTTTTTTGTGTTTTTATTAGAAAATTTTGTCTCAAATAAAATTATGAGTTAATTATCTGAAGAGATATCACTTCATAAGAATCAGGAAAATAACGATTTTTAAAATTAAATCTATAAATAAATGTATGAAGTTTTGCTGATTTAAAGTGGTGTAATCTGGTATCTAAAAATGATAAAAATGAGGCTAAACCCCACTTCAACCCCCACTCGACACAATTTTATAGAAAAAAAATACATTCTTTAAAAAAATTCTCTTAAGTTTAGAAGTAAATGTACTAGTATGAATTTATGAGTTTTAAATTATTTTCCTTTTATTTTCTATTAAAGGTTTACAGAATATTCCTTGTTTAAATTCATGTCATCCTTGTTGGTTTAACATAAATATTTTAATATAAATTAATTAGGAGAAGAAATACCAAGAAATTGTTGCATAAATTATTTGAACAAGCTTGTTTAAATAATTAACAAATTAATATTTTGATCAAAGCAATTTGTTAAATATTTAAACAAGCTTGTTCAAATATATATATAATTTTTTCATGATTAAAAATTTAAATTCTAAGCTTGCATGTTTTGTTTGCAAGCTTGCAATTTTCCTGCAATAATATATTCAGAGAAATTTTAATAAATTTACTTTATTTTAAAATAACAATAGAGACTAATATTAAGATGTTTTCAAAGACTTAAATAAATATCTGACTAATAAAGAGGTGTCACCAATGCATACAAGAGCCTCAGGGGAAGCACATTTTCATAAATTTAGCTTGATAATATTTTTACTTCAGTATGAGACCCACCCAATCTTGGTAGTTCTTAATATTAAAAATAAAGTCCTCCCCAGAGTACAACTTTGATTGATTAAAAAAAATCTTGTTAAATTTGTTAAAGCTTAATTACGGGAGGAAAGACGGATAGGAATGGTAGGGCAGTAGTAAGGGGGAACAACCTCTCCCTCTTCAAGAAAGTCTTCATTAATGACCGGTTTTCCGGGACAACAATGAGTACAGGTCTGGATCTCAGCGCCATATCCTTTGTTTAGACAGAAATAGTTGCAGGTACTGCCCCCACACTTACGGTCAATAGTGATGAGTCCACCGCCCAAACGAGTGATATCGACGGCACAAAACTTAGTGGTGGCCGAACAAGTGGTCAAATATTCGATGTCAGCTGCGGTCACATTAGTTCCTGGATTATAGCATAGGTTTTTAATAGTGAATTTAGTGGCCAAGAAGTTGACTGAACAGAAATAACAGTTCACTCGTTGGTCAGTTGGTTCGGGCTCTGGTTGTCTTCCGCGTTGTCTGTTTTTCGGACGGCCTCTCTTTTTGTCGACTCTTCTCTTCTGACCTAAATTTGTTGATTAGGAAAAACATTGACTCAAATTAAATACAATTAAAGACTTTATTATATAAAAAATATACAATTTTTCTAAAATAAGTGAAACAATGAATAAAATGTATTTCTTTTTGTTGTTTATTCACTTTTTCTGAGATAAGATATAATACAAGTTTGCTCTGAGTGTTTGATCTGTTCCTCATTTTTCTAATTCATCTAATTATAGTCTAAATTGAGTTTTAATATATAATCAGAACTTACTTACATATAACTGAGTCAAACAAAATACACAAAACTATGAAAGCAATGAAATGTTGTCTTAATTTAAAGACCATTAGAATTAGGAAATAATTGAGGAAATGGTTTCACTTTAGTCTCAAAATTATACTTTTGTTTAGAAACAGTTTTCTCTAAATAACAGTTTTATTTTCCTATTTATTAGTCGTTTTGGATATTTTAAATGCCGTTTCTTTTTAGAGTAGATTTTCATAATTATATTTTACGGTCTATTAATCTCTGGACAGCATAAGAGCCATGAAATTAATTTCATCGATCCATCAGTTTTTTATAAACATTTATCTTATTTTTTTAAATAGTTTTTGAAAACCTCTTTCATAGACTAAATAATTGATTTCACGAATAATCTTTTAGAGTTTTCATTCAAATTTTCAGATATATTTTTATTCCATTTAATGAACACCACAGGGATGGCCATCACAGTAACCATTTCTGACATTTGCATAAATTTATCATTTTTTTAAAAAAAACAGTCATAACATTAAACTTTTTTCTGAGCAAAAGCTCTCATAAATCATTATTTTAATTAATCATCTTGTTGGATTATTAGAATTTAAGCTTGTTTAACTAATTCCAGTCACGATTAACTTTATAATCTTGTTCTTAATTAAATGAGGATTTCCGTTAGCTTTTCCGATGCACTTCTTTCTTACTTTAGGACTGTCCCAGAAATAAGCAAATGTTTAAACTGATTATCATTTCATTCATTGAAAAGTATGGATGATCTTGATTAATATTAACTGAAGTGTTCCGGATAGTTTTAGTCATTAAAATGGATAACAATTGTTGAGAAATATGTGTTGACCCCTATTATAATGTCAGTACGAATAAAGTTAGTGTCGATCGGGAGTCAAACCATGCGTTCAGTTTCTAATTAATAAAATTGATTTCAAAACTATTTTTTTCTCATTATTTATGAAAAGTTGGGAAACAATTATATGAGAAAAACGTTATAATGATTTGATAAATTGTTTGGCATTTATAATGAGTAAGAAATGGTGCACTTCTTTCCAATTGAACCTAAATTTATGTAATGAATATAAAATGTAAGGATAGGTATTACTGTGTGACTGAGTTTTTCTTCTTTTAGTGTATGTTTGTGGGTAAGCAAAAGAAAGTCAGACCCAAAAGTGGACCAGTTTTGGAGTGTTGGGCTAAAGGCTTGACTAGTCTTTAGTATTTAAGTTAATGTACTTCTTATCTTATGAGCAAAAGTTTGTAAAAAGGGGGGAAATTCTCTCTGCAATGGGTTTTAATATATTCATTCATTGAATAAGTGGTATAACTGATTGTTTTGTGACATCAAAAATAGCCCGAAGTTCACAAAACTAGTTCTGGTTATACGCGAAGAGAAACACTATTTTCTATGCCATACATAAGAAGTTATAACAACTCTATAATATATTTTTGACTTCCATTTTATCTCATGATATCTGAGTCCACAATTTGTTAGAAATGTTAACATTTAGACAAAAATCTGAGTGAACTGAATGTTGATATCAATCATTTGTTGCTTTCGTTTCGCCAAAAGAAGAAACAATTTCTTTGGACGTTTAGCCGACACATGAATCTATGCTGTGATCGGGTGGTGTGTCCCCTCCTCATACATCTGTGCATACACCTGCAAGAGTCAATCAATGCCAGCTCTGCAAATATTGAGTATTTTTTATTTGAAAATATCCACGGAGTTGTTTCACTCACTCATAAAATGATTATTTAAGAACCAGTTTTCTTCTTAAAAGTCTCGGTTTATCCGTAATTAACTTATTTTTCTGAATAATTATTTGGTTATACAATAAAATACCAGTTCTTTTCGCCAATAATTTAATACAATTGTTTGTTTTGGTCACCAAAACTCATCACTGATTAATGGATTCATTGATATTTCTTTTTATTTCATGTGTTTTGTCATTGTTTTTGATATACCATCGGAGGTAAAGTATTATAACTTTTTTTATGTAATATATAAACATTACTATTAGTTCCTAATCTTAACCGGAATAATATCATACGATTGAACTCAACTATGAGTTTATATTTTGACTGAAATTATAATTTCTTTACTTTTTTTTGGCGACAAATTATGTTATTTTTCTTTGATTTGTTTGTCATTCAAAAAGTGGTTTGAATTTTAAAAATTTCAAAATATTATTTCAGTAAAAAAAAGAAGTAAAATATGTGTAAAATTTTGAGCACCGGATCTCCTTTACTGAACACTTTTACTACAATTTCTCTGTTCTCAATGCCTTTCCATTACTTTCTGGAGTTTTATAAATAAGTTTTCACTTCCTTTAAGTTTTTGAGAACAGAATTTTTAGTCTAACATTTTATATGTCATATAAGAAGTGATTTTATGAATAATATTTTATTTGGAATAAAATAGATTTTTATTTCGATAAATAAAGAGATTATTTCTTAAACTTGAAAAGTAGTCTTTCCGTAAAAATCATAAAAAACTTTATTGCGTTCAAAAAGCTTTTAAAAGAAATACTTATGATATAAATGTGTTTCTGATTAATGGCATCAAATATATGGCTATTGTCTCGAATATTGAAGAGAAACTTATATTTTAAATCTTACTTTAGATCATCGACTCGTAAGGCTATTAAGTTTTCAAGTGATTATTCAACAGTTGAACATCATATTCAGGTATGTTTTATCTCAAAGTAATGCATTTAATCAGATAAGTAGTCTTTTCAGTGTATATTTCAATAGATTTTTCTTTTGAAATGAATTTTAATATCAAATATTATCTCAAATTTTGTGTTAAATATAGCCTTAATTTTCAGTTTAGGTATTGTTTATACGATTGTTTTTTGCAAAGAATTCATTAAAACAATTTTATACAATTATAAGAAAAATCCCGTTTTTTCTCAGACCAGGAATACTGTTATTCCCGTTATTTAATGATTATTTAATAACTAAAAAGATTTTGATTTATGATTAGAAACCAGTTTTTCAGATAAATTTTGACTTTTACTTTCACTTAAAACACAACTTTTGATATAAATTTTGATTTTACTTTTTCTTTAGCCCATATCAAAGCCGGGAATTTTATCTCTTAATCAAAACCTGACATTTTATCCATGTGATTCAGTGGACAGGGATGAGAAACGGTCACTCCTTGTGTTGTTTGCGTGGCTTTTTGCCAAAGAAAGACATTTAGACAAATACAGAAAACTATACATTGAAAAGGGTTTCGATGTATTGACTGTTAAGATACAAGTGCTCGACTTTTTGATACCGAGTAGAGGTAGTCATGTGGTCGCACAGAATATTGTAGACTTTCTTAGAGAACACGACACTAAATATCCGACTTTCATATTCCATGCCTTTTCTGTGGGCGCCTATCAAATGGGAGAAGTGTTCGTACATTTGAAGAAAGGACAGAATCAGTCAGTTCTCGACAAAACACAACAATCACTCAAAGGTTAGAATCAATCAGATATTCCTTAACTTATATTTAATGACAACTGTTTTCAAAACAACTGATCAGACCTTAAGATAATATATTTTTTAATCTCTTTTTTTGTTAAAAAAACAATTAATTTTAATAAAATGAGTTTTGTTTTTCTTCGCCTTGAATTTGAAGTTTTAGATTTCACCTTGATCATTCATATTCAATAGAGAACTTAACATTCCTAGATCAAAAAAATCATTAAAAACTTATACTCATTGAACTTTTAGACACATTAGATAATATGTGAATGACAACTATTTTTAACCTTGGTTATGTAAGTTTATCAGTTTAAAAAAGTTATCTATCATTTTAATTATGGATTATGTCCAAGATCAAACAATAAAAGGTCAAAAAATAAGAAAATAAATTATTTACTGAGAATTTAGAAAATATCCTATTAATTCATTTCTCTTATGGTTTTACCCCATTCTTTGTATCAAATCATCCAGGCAGAAAATTAGATTCAAAATGAACTGGGTTTCTACCTGTTCTCAGTTCTCAGTTCTCAGCCTAATAAATGTTGAGATCATTTATTAATTAAAATCATTTAATGAGTTCGTAATCAATTAAAAACGAGATTTTATTATAAATTAAACTTTTTTTTAAAAAAATATAATTTCTTGAAATAAAAATTAAATTTCATTTTTGTTAGTAATTATTACCTAATAAAAAACAGGATCTTGGAACATTTAAATATATATTGTTTACCTCGAAAATGTTAATAAATAACCTAAAGAGTAATTAAGTAGAATTAAGTGAAGGATTTTTTGTACTTTATTTTTAAAAAATTCAAATTATTTGAGAAATTTTTTGATAAAAAATCTGATAAAAGACTTATATCTTAACTAATTTTCTTATCAATATTCTGATTAGAACCAAGATTATAATTGAAAAATAATAATTTAATATATAAAAAGGAATTGTCTACGACTCGGCCATTGATGTGAACGAAGCGCCGATTGGACTCTCGAAGGCGACCACAAATAACTCTATTCTACAGAAGTTCATATCGACGGCTATGAGAACTCATTTGACTCTGTTTTACAACTGTGCGACCAAACATTACATATCATCTTCTAATGCAATACATAAGAATATGTTTCTGTGCCCAACTCTTGTACTACTGTCCCGTAATGATGAGGTGGCCAATCACGTTAACACATTCAAAGCCATTGACAACTGGAAGCGCTCCGGTATTCAAGTGTTCCACAAATGTTGGGAAAACTCTCCACACGTCAGTCATTACTTTAAATATCCAAAAGAATATCAGACACTAATCGAAACATTCCTTAAGAATATTAATGCTATTTAGCCAGTGATTAGTGCCTGGTCTCAATGACCAAGCACATATTTTTACAAATTTATCGTTAATAATGTTAACTAAACCTCATTTTATAAGATAATGTTTTACATCATTTTTAAAAAAAAGAGTTGTTTTACTAAAATTGAACATGCTAATTTTATTGAATAACATTGTTTAAAATATTTTGCTTTAATATTTGACTTTAGAAATGAGAAAATACTGTAACTATTGTTTCCTTTAAGTTATCCAATGATTTATTTATGACCCGTTTTTTGTTATTTAAATATTAAAAGTGTTTTTTCATTTGATTTGAATATTAATCTATAATTACAAGACTTTTACCGAAAGTGTTGTTATTTTTAAAATTATTTAATAGACTTCTGTTTAAATTGTAATTAAATTAATGAATAAATAAAATCATTTATTGATTACATAATATATATTGACTTTAATTTATCAAAAAATATCGATTTTTATTGTTATAATCGATTGAAAGTAAACAATAAAATAATATAAAATATAACTCCAATGTGTATACCATTAACTTTATTCTTGATCATTTTATGTTTGCACTTTGAATTTGTTGCCAAAAATCGTATTCAAATACTGCTTATTATATATTTTTTTCTTTGGATCTCTTTTGAAGAGTTCAATGAAGAGTTGGCATTATATGTCTGCCAACGCACAGAACCTATTTTAGTCTTAAATATCATTTGAATAATACCTTCTTTTAAAAAATAATTTGAATATAAAATCCTTTAAAAGCGATTCTTTCATATAAATGAAAATTTTGGTCGAAATAAAAGTTTAGAAAATCAAATGTTATTTTTTGTTGAAAACTTTCCAATAAAAATGTGATTAATTTATTGAGTGAATAGTATTCTCCAGTTGTGAACACTTTTCTTATCAAATGATTTATAATTTAAATCTTCAATAAAAGAGTGAACTTTTAGAATATTTTAATCCATTTATTTCTTTTGCACAAAAAGAGTTCTCATTCAAGAAATGTTCGGATAATTTTAGAATAGACTTAATTAGATATACTACAAATATAGGAATATTTTCAACTTAATCTCACCTTTCATTTGTTTATTACAGTCAAACCTATTTTATCATATTTTATACACATCTGGAACTTTGAATAAACATTTTATACTAATTTAACATGATCAAAATTGTATAATCTAATAGTTACAAATTTCAGAGTTCAACCAAAAGCAGATTGGGCAATTGAAATATACGTATAAGATAAACATGGTAATCTATTATTTAGGATTTATGATATAATCTTATAAAAAGTGTTTTTTTTTCTCCAAAAATATCTTTAATATAATTTCTTATGAATGAAATAATAAAATAAAAACATAAAATGTGTATAACATTTCGTTAACATTATTAGATAAAAATGTGTACATTATTTCTACATTTAAAGCCAATTTTAGGACCATATTAGCTGACCATAAAATTGTTTATTTTTTATTTAAGATGTACTTGTTTATTACTAATTTATTGGTACTTGATCATTTATTACAAACTTTGACCGTATTCAATACTTTTAACTTCTTTATTATTTAAATGAGTGACAGAAATCAATTAAACATTGATTAAACTTTACATAAAAGAGCTTTGAATGTATTGTATGAAATCAAATTTGATTTCCCAAAACGTCTGACTCTTTGAGAAGTTTAAAAAATATCTGTTTTGGTCCCGAATAAAATGTGAAGAAACACCAAATCTGGCTCTTATTATAGCTTCAGAACTCTTTTGGTGAACAACACCTTAACTTTTTGATAAAGTTTTTACAGTAATTACTATATTTGAAGTGAAATCGCAACTCATCTAAACTTTTCATTTAATATACGAAATCATTAAAAAAAGTGAGTAATTATTTATTTAATAAGAGTCCTTAATATAATTAATTTGTTAGCTAATTTAAAATAGCTAATTTAATTGCCTTGCTAGTTACTTTTAATTTCATGACAACTTGATTCATGAGATGAAAGCTTTGCTTATTTTTAAAATAAATCTAATTTCAGTTAAATTTTATAGAAATTTATATGAAATTTAAATTTATTTCATTTATTTTTTATAAAAGCCTTTTTAGATAATTCCATGAATAAATTAGATCCGGACAAATGCATCTTGGACAAATTTACACTGTAGAATTTCAAAGAATTGCTAGTTTATTATTCGACAAAATTCAATTTAATTTAGAGGATTTAATCAAATGAATAAAAGAAAGAATAAAATATATATCCGTTAGAAATGTATTTGAAATACCGAATATCACTCTTTTGATGAAAAGCCGCTTTAATTTCAATAAAATGAATATTTTATTAAAAATTTTATTAGTAGTAAAGTTTTCTTTTAAAATATTTCATTAATAATCATAATTTTATCTAACATTTAATGTTTAGAAAACTGTAAATAAAATAAATAACATTTTGTTTACCGCATTTAAAAAACTATAAAACATTTTCTTATTTTTGTGTTAAATAATAATGAATTAAATATTTTAAAATAAAATTTAATCAAATGTTTGTCAAAAAATTAGCTTTTGTTAAATGAGTTTTAATGAGTATTCAGTTGTGATTTGATTTATAATTTATAAAGAAAGACAAAAATAACCCAGGTTTTCTGGTATACCTAGAAAGTTTAATCTATTTTTTTTGTGTTGGTTTGAAGGATGAATTTTCTCTTTGATTTTATATGTTTTTATATATAAAATATTGTTAAGATTTTTATCACATTTAAGATTTCATAGTTAAAAATATATGAACTGGGTTTTTTCTATGCTGATTTTTTCCGTGACTTTCCTTTTATTTGCAGCGAAAAACATATTTAAGTATTCAATTATTGATAATTACTTATAAAAGTTTCGATTAATTGAAGGAATGTTTTCTCATTTAATTTGTGATATTTTAATAATTGTTTGAAAAAAGAATTCATTTGTAAATTAAAACCATTTTTGAGTCTAATATTTGTTATTTAAAACTTTTTCAATCGATTTAGAGTTTTATAGATTTGAGATAAAATCACATAATTTAATGTTTAAGATTATTAATAGTATCAAGTTAATATTGATCAAGTTTAGTTTTCAATATGTATATGTATTATACAAAACTAAGTTTATGTTAACTTTTATAAATGGGTTTTTATTAAGAATTTTTAGCCGAAAGGATATATTTTTTGTTATTTTAAATGAATTTAAATTCAATTAATTTTTAACAATTCATTTTAATTTGAGCATGTTTACTTTTAAAACTTTCGCAAATACTAATATATTAAATTTGATAAATGTTTGACTTTGGAGTTCTTTCGGAATTCTTTGAAGAAAGGTATTGTGAAGTCATATATTTCCATGTTATTCTATTAAGAAAAGTTGAAAGAGCAAATGTTTTTAATTCTGTAAAACGATTTATAAAATAAATATTTAATGTCAACCTTTTAAAATAGTCAATTTTTAAGTTACCTAGCATTAACAATTAAAAAAACATGACAAAACATGAAACACAATACCCTAGGCTAAATCTTATTCTGCTTGGTAATGAAAATGCTATAACAATAAATATTTGAGCGTTAAAATTATGTATACAAGATGTGGGAATTTGGACAGACTTATATCCACTATATTTTATGATTTTTGTATGAAGATCATTAGGGTGAACAACTTTGTTGCTGGGCATTATTTGATGAAACTTAAAATAAAGTAGCTAGAGGCCTTCTAAGTTGAAGATATAAATTAACACATTTTCCAAATTTGACGCTTTCTTACAGTTATGGGAATTCAGACACATTTTTAGCCAAATTAATTCTATATAAGCTATATAATATTAGCAAGCACATTGAACCTATTCATATATTATTAACAAAAAAAAGTAATGAAATATACAGTGAAATCTATTTATATTTACAGATAAATTTTAGTGACAATTTTTAATATTAACTTTTGGTTTACTTATTTTAAAGTTTTTGATAAAATATTTTTCTATTTAATTTTTTATAGCCTAACATTTGTAGCCAAAACATTGTAATAGAATTCATTGGAAAGAGTTTTAGAGTCAAAATTTATCTATCACATTTTAACTTAAAATTATAGATGACTAAAGAAACCGACCTCAGGGGGTATTAGGGTAGGGTATTTTGGCTCGGTTCAGGGGGGTATTAGGGGGGTATTTTTTAATGACCTTAAATTGCCTAAAAGACATAAAACGTCAATTTTAAGCCTTTTCTGTCGCATTTGATTATATTTAGTCTTATTTAACGTATTTCATCAAAATTAATGTTAAAAACTAAGAATTTTCGACAAAAAAGGCAATTTTGTAAAATTTTCAAAAACTTAGAGCACCAAAATTTCACTTAAAACTTTATATTTTTGACGTTTTTATGAATTTTTATTAAGTTTTCCGTTATTTTTCTTCAAAATTACAGTATTTCACTTAATTTTCTCTAATTTTTTTTCAATTTTTTGACAATTTTTCCGAAAATTTTGCCTATTTTTCCCTTTTTCTAGAGGGAGGGGGGAGTACCTGACTTTTCGTCTCAGGGTATTTTGAAAACCCCCTTTAGCCATCTATGCTGAAAATAGTCCTTGGTCAGTTCGTTCAATGAGTATTACTAATTATTTTAAGCCCTTTGGCTGAATTCCAAACACTGCCATAAAGAAGTTTTATTTTAGGCTTAATTAAAAGTGCCAAGCAACAAAATTATTTCATTAAATATCCTTTATTGAAATATTAAATATATTGGATGCCAACTAGGTCATAGATCTATAGAGTTCCTTTTGGGTCTTTTTGCTCAAAAACTCTTATTTTCAAATTAACATAACTTTTATATCTTTTGAGTTATATCTTAATATCGCATAACTTTAAATTCTTTTATCTAAATGGTAACTATAAAATATACATGTATATTTTATAGTTATATGTATTTTTGACCAAGTTGATATGATCTGTAGATGGGATATAGCAGACATGGCCAATAGGGGGGGGGGGTATTTCAAAATACCACCCCCGGAGCCGAAAATTTGGGAAAATACCCCCCGGGGATGAAAAGTCAGGTACGGGGGCCCCCAAGAGAAA
>JAQFZM010000998.1:0-22204 GCA_034695785.1 Galumna obvia | reverse complement strand
ATTAATATTCATATAAATAGGAATTTCCGGATAAAATCTCTCTCTCCCTCCCTATCCCTCTCCTGTCTCATAGAAAAAAGATGTGTGTGTGTGTGTGAGTGAGTGAGTGAGTGAGTGAGTGAGTGAGAGAGAGAGAGAGAGAGAGAGAGAGAGAGAGAGAGAATGTATTTCTGGTAAATGGACAGCGAAATAAAAAAAACTTATAACTAGTTTATTATCGGAAGACATAGAATGACAAACAGTAGTCAAAAAATAGTGGGAAAACATTTTCTTATTAAAGAAATGTTTATTTAAATGAATATTTAGAACAAAAACTGACTTTAATTCTGGTTTTACTTCAAATTCAATCAAAACATAAGAAAACAGTTTTTCTTCTCATATAAAATATATGAGAATTAGAAAAATCAAAAACTCTTTTTCAGAAAAACATGTTTTACCCCAAAAAGAACAGACGAAAGGAGAGGATAGGATAGGAATAGAGGAGGACTGACTCTATAGTCAGTGTTAACTGGCTATAAGCTAACTATAAGCAGTGCAAACAAACCTGTGCCTCAAAAAACATACACTGCAACTAACTGTAAGACTTGAGGTACAAACACAAGTGATCGCCTTCTCTTTCTTGAATCAGTGGGTGCTTTCCTGGCACTAAGAGCTAACTGCCAGAGAGCACAGGACTTGACTAAACTACTACTATGTGTGGCATTTAATTACAGTTTTAGTTAGCGATCAGTCAGTAAACCAACGATTCATTTATGTATTACTCGTTTTTCTAACAAAAATCTAATTAAAACACTTATTATTAAAATAAGTCTCTCCTCTAATAGGATGTATTATAGGACCAGTGAGTGTTATGCAACTCTTTTGCCACTTTATTCTATTCCCTTCCTTTAACTACTATTTAAATTTATAATTAAAACTTAATTCTGTCTCTAATTCTCAATTCATTTAATTAAAATGAGAAGAAAAAGTCTAACTATAATTCCGTCCCTTATTTTTCACCTTTTATTCAAAGCCTAAGCAAAATATACAGCTGTCCTCCCATTTCTTCCAATCCTATCAAATTCAAAACAAGTGTTTTCCGAATCATTTCTTTTGTGTTAAAAAAATTATTTTTGATTTATTAATAAAACTTAAAGAAGTTTTTTGTGTTATATTTATGTAAATTAATATTATTTTTCTCAGTTGTTATTTCCTTTCATTCTGTGCTGAAAATTAAGTGCCGATTTTCGTAATATATTTGGATAATTATTATTAATGTCTTTTTTTTTAGTATTTATTCTATGCTTTTTGGTTGTGTTTCAAACAGAAGAAGAATAACTTGACTCTAGTTTTTGTTACTAAAGTGAGCAAAGAAAATGTTTTGCCAACATTTGTGTTGAAATAAATACAAATTAGTGAAAGACTAATGAAATATATTAAGTGAAATATCTAATTGTATGTCATCAGAGAGATTATTGTCTCCCCTCTTATTCTGAGCCCAATATTTAAATTTATTTGACTCTTAAAATAATAATAATTATATGGAATACACTTTCAGTTCTTAACACAAACCAAATGACAATTAACTAACTTTTGTTTTATCTCTAATTTGCTTAACATTTGTTTGTAATACATTTTAAACATATTTTTGTTTCTATTGCTTTAGAGGTGGTCTGTGCTCTTGTGTCTAAAGATACCTTGGCAAAATTGGCTAACATTATCTCTCATGAATAAACTTGGAATTAATTCTGGCCTCAAATTTGTATAATACGGACATAATTTGTTATCTGAAAGAAACGTCTTTTCACTGATTTCGCAATAATTAGAAATTATTTTTCAACGCCATATACACTCATAAAGCGTTGGGCACACCATAAAGGAGTTAATGTTTAAACCGGCAACTTTCAACAGAACTGCCTGAGCGAGCAGATGGTCGACAATTAGTCTGTGTTGGCATACCATCACCGGTACCGACGATAAAAAAAGGTATCGCTGTCTCTTCAATTGCCTCATGAAAACAGTCTATTCTCAAGAGCACACCATAACATTTGTGAACTGCCAGTGCCTTACAAATGAAAAATGGATTTATTATACGCTTTATCTGTCGTTGTCTTTAAGTTTTTTCGCTGGTCTTCTGTTACACTCTTTTATATAATAAATGAACGCTAATTGTGAGCACTTATATCAAAACACTATATATATGTGTATAGATGTATATAACACACTTATATATCTGTATTCCAAGTTCTGTGCTCTTCTCCATGTTTTATGTGATACCGGATGTATTTGTGAGCACTGACTCAATGTCCTAACCCTCTAAGAATACATAGAAGAAGAAGTTCTCAGAATTTTTAAAAGTTTTTTACTTTCAAATAATTAATGTCTTCTATAATACAACGAATGAACGAAAAAAGAACTCTATTTTTGTTTATTTAACGATAACTCAATACAAACATAAGTGATATTTTAAAATAAGTTGATTTATAGGAACAAATTTATCTTGATGAAAAATTGTGATCTACAAAAATTCAGTGATAACTCAACAGAATTTAATGCTTACTTTTTTGTGACCACAAGAAAAAGAGTAAACGACATATACTTTTGGCTGAGAATTAGTGCAAATTATTATTAATGAAAATTTCATTAACTTTTAAATAATATTAAAAAAATAATTTTTTGAAAATATTTTATATTTTTCTAATCGAAAGTCATTTTGTATAATAAGAAAATAATTTAATATAAATCTATAAATACTTTAATATAATTGCAAAAAGAGAAGAGAAAGAGATAATCTATTTTGATTAATATTTAATTTGAGCAAGTACAATTAATAATCAAACTTATATGGATGTAAATGCCGATAACTCAAGCGATTCGAGAGAGTGCGCCAATTGTGGAACAAATTCAACGCCGTAAGTATTTATTCAAATTTCTACATTTTCTTTTGCTAATTTCAATGATAATCTTGGTAATCTTGGGCTATATATCTAATTTTGTTTGAAAATGTTAGCCCAATAACAAGTTTGACATTTATTAATATTCAGCCAAAAGAAAAAACCGGAGAAAATATATTCATTCCATATGAAAAACAAATATCTCTTTTCAGTAGAAAAATATTGAGTCAAATAAAAACCAATAAATTTCTGATTAAAATATATATCGAAATGAAATAATAATAAAAAATAATAAACGTTTGAATTGAATATCGATAAGAATCTGTCCTAAGATTTTGAGAAAAAGGCTTTTTTCTTAATTTTTATTCTTAAGAAATATTTTACTTTAAAATCAATAATAAAAATAATGAAAATTAAATTTTTATTAAACAAAAAGAACTAATTTATTAAAATTTATTTGGCAAAAGTAGCCAAGTTTATTGATATTCGGTGGCAGATTAACCTAGTTACAAATTATATCCAAATATGATTTATTAGGAATAAATAATTTGTGTTAAATGTCGATAACTAGAAAACTTGTGACACTTTTTAACAAAAAATAATTGTCCACGTTTATATTGATTTAAATTACCATGGCAGCAATGCTGAAGTAATTTTAAGCAATTTTATAATCTTATGAACAAGAGATAAATGAACTAACACATGTTATTGCCATGTTTTTGATAGGAGCTTGTTCAGATTTGGTTTAAACAAGAAAATGGTCTTAATTCCCATAATTAACATTTTTAGCCAAAAACCAAAAGTTTTGAACTCTAAGTTTAAATCGAATTAAACTCTAATAAAATAATGTTTTTCTTTAAATTGATTCCGATAAAAGTCGAATAAATTAATTCGCTATCATGGTTCACATAAATTATTCATGCTCAAATTGCCGATAAAACGTCTAATAATAAACTAAAACAAATTGAAAACCAAATACTAAGAGTTTAACGATTCCTCATTACATTAGATTATGGCGAAGATATGGTCCAGGACATTTCCTTTGCAATGCATGTGGCCTTTACCAGAGGGTCAACGGTAACCACAGGCCGTTAGTCAGGAATATCCGACGCCTGTCCTCTACCACCAGACGTATCGGTAAGTCAACCAAAAATTGTTTTTCCGATCATTTTATCCAAAATTTTAAGAAAAAAAGAAATAATTCTCACAATTTTTCACTAAATATTTATTTTCAATCGATAAGAGAAACGTTTGAACATTAATTCCTTTGACGATATAATCAATTTCTTGTCAATCCTTTGCCCAATCGAGTAATAAATCGCTTGAAATATATCAAGAATTGGCAGTTGTGTTGTTAACGATAGAAACTTTTGAGAAACTTTTCCTCAAAATCCAGTTATAGTATTGGCTTACAATTGTCACAAATAACACGAATTTGACTTTTAATTAAAAAATAAAAATCCATTTTACAGATAAATGATGATCTAGATTGAATAGTCAATCAGTAATCAGAATTATTATCAAGATTATTTACTGAATTGTAAATATTTTACTTTAATAACGCGTGAACTCAAGTGTTACACGAAATCAAATGTTTAATCAAAAGAAAATATGATTAAAGCAAATCATTTAGAAAAATTCCAGAACTTTACTCGAGTGAAATCTTCATTGATATGTTTTCATTAAATACCAAGAGTACTTCTAGTTTATTATACTCTAATAAATAAACAAAATGTTATAACTCTTATATTCAATTGAAAATCAGATTAAAGACTAATAAAATTAGTTTTTCCAGACATAAATGATTCCTTTCGAGCTTTTAATTTGAAATAGATAATTTCTTGTTCAAACACTAATTAGTTTAGCTCATTGCCACTTCTTTTTGATAGTGGTTCTAGTCGATTTTTCGCTCTAAAAAAGAGTCTATTTATAGAAATCCGAATTAAGTTATTTTTTCAATTAATGAAAAAAATTGAAAATTCTTTGAAATTGAGTTTATTTTATAAAATTTTAAAAATACAAAAATTTTAATGACTTTTATGTTCTCTCTCTCTCTCTCTCTCTCTCTCTCTCTCTCTCTCTCTCTCTCTCTCTCTCTCTCTCTAAATTTCAATGGAATAATTCATTAAAGAGAGTAAATCAAAACCTTAAGTGTATTCTCAGTATTTGATAAACAAATTATATAAAGAAAAGTCTTTAAAATTTTTGTTATAACTTATAATCCAATATTTAGCGCTTTTAATGAATACTTCAAAAGTAAATTAGTTTTGGTTAACAATTATTTTTTTTGAAATGAACTTCAAATTATTTTTTTTCAATTGTTTTGTCATTTTTTTAGTCTTCAAAAATTGTAGTCACGAAACACTTATCGAGTAATTTATTAATTAAAACATTTATTGAATTTTTAACAATTAGTGAACTATTATTTTGGAGCAATAATTAGTCTAATAATTAAGTAAACTTAACATGATTATTATCCATTATTGCAGAAATGTCTTAGTACTTAGTTTCAAAATTAAGCTACTGATCCTGCAAGTTAATTTTATCTTAAGCTCTTGCACAATATTCTGATCTAATTAGACATATTGTCTAAACACAAATTATTTAATAAACTTAATTTAAAAAATCACCTAATAATCATTTATCTAAATTCATCTTATTTAATAGTATTAAGTTTTTATGCAGGTATCTTTATAGCGATGACATCTAAAAATATACATCTATGTAATTAATTAAAGTATTTATATAAATTAATCTAGCATAAAATAAAGTTTTATCATGCATAAAATAGCTTGGTCGTATCAGTAACTCTTTTCATGGATTTGAAAAGATAAATATATATTTAATTAAATTCTAAGAGGATATGTAGAATTATCATGATGAAATTGAAATTATTTTAATTATATACATATTCTTTATAAAAATGACTAAAGATTTTACCCAAAAAATTATTATTCATTTTTCGATGAAATATAATAATAATTATTAATGACATTTACATTCAAATTCTTGCGAAAAATATCAAAAATAAGTTTTTTTTAATTTAAATCAAAATTTTTTTTTAAATGAAAAGAAAACAAAATTAGAATTCATTTATAAATATTCATAATTACAACAATTATATTCTCAAATGATTTTAAATTAATGGCAATTTTTTACGCAACGCTATAATACCGGATAGTTTTTCTTCGCCACCGAATAATTTATAGGCTATAAAATTGGTAGGAAAAACACAAAAAGGCCTACCTTTTGATGGCGGGGCCGACGAATCAGAAAGTGTTGCCATAATATGTTGTCAACAGATTTGATTGAATGCCATAATTATTATTTGAATCTAATATTTAAAAGAAAATCTTAAGAATTAAATTTTGAGTTTAACTCAACTCATTCTTTAAAGTAATGAGTAATTCGATCTCTGTTTGCACCTAGATTCTTTTCATAGCTAATTAAAGAGCTGTCAATTTTTATAAATTATTAATTAATAAATTAATCGATGAAAATTATAAAACCTGATTATATTCACACACTTTAATCTAGATTAAATCAGAATAATAATATAAATTTGTATAGATCATTTTGTTGTTATATATGAGCTAGTAGAAAAATTTCTAATAATATAAATGTTCGAAGTTTTCAAGTTTACCCTTAAGTTTATAAACGCTTATATGAACATGTTTATTTTTGTCTGTAAACAGAATATATTAACCTGATACAAATACTAATATGTTTGAACATAAGTCTAATTTTCTATCAAAAATAATTAATGATCTAGTTAATTGTTGTGCAAAATAAACTGTAATATATTTGTGAAAATTGAGCCCAAACTGATGTGAGTATGAAAATGTGTGTGAATTTGGAAACGGTTCCGGCAAAAAGTCATTCCCTCTTCATTTAATGACAATTTCTTTTAAACTCGAAATAATTAATGAATTTTTAAAAACCATTTCATTAATTAATATAAAACTTGAGAACAACGACTACTGAAGAGTATATCCTGAGCTAAGAAAAAGATAGTGCACCGACTCTTATGTGAGGAGAGCCTACCTATGCTCTGATTTTATCAAGATAGATAATGTCATCGCTTTTTCTCAAAAAATAGTTTTCAAATAATTAATAGAAAAAAATTTCATTAATTTATTCAAAATTTTGGTTTAAATTTAAACTAAAAGTATTCCTGGATGATTTTTCATATTTATCTTATCATAATTAAATTTTGAATAAATTTCAAAAATAAAATTATCAAAAGTGACATGTTCATTCTTTATTTAAGTTTTATTCTTATTATTTAATTAGACCTCAACTAAACTGTCATGTTAAGACAAAGAATGAGCAAAATACTTTAACAACATTCATAAATAAATAAATTCGAATCTTTAATAATAAAAATATTAAGTTTTTCTAAATTATTAACGAATAATGTTTTGTTTTATCTAAAGTTACATTTAATATAAAGTATACTTTCTATGGATCTCTCTCTCCCCCTCCCTTTCCCTTTCACTCACTCATTCACTACTAACTAAATATAACTCATATGTAACACAAATCTTGGTTACCCCGGTGTGCAGTAAACAACCTTTTAGTAAATTTTCCGAAAATTATAGACAAACTCACGATTATATCATTTTTTAGCTCTGCCTCAAAAAGTCATTAAAACAGTGAACGAGCGATAAATTAAATAGTTTTTTCACAGAATATTAACAGTAGAACAGACACCGAAAAGAGGCATTTCGTAATTATCCATCAAATTTATTATTACAATATATTTTGAATAATAAGTCAACGAAAATATATTTAAATTTTGAGTTAATTTTAATTAAAACTAAAAATGTTTACAAAACAAAACAAATTATATAATAATTATAATAAAAGTACTTAAAAATGAGTTCAATATTAATTGAAATCAATTTTTTAAAAATTCTAATCAAAATAATTACTCACATTAGTCCCAAATGTTTCCAATAATTTGTAAATGGAAGTCACCAAGATAAGCTACATTTTTCCTCTGAGAAAAAAGGCCTGAAAATGGCCTAAAATGAGGTTCTGAGAAACAAAGTAATCAAAACTCATTAGTGATAAACTGAATCAGTTTAATTGAATAACTCGATAATGTAATGAAAATGTGCATAGTAACCACCTTGCACATTTAGCCATATTAATAGGCACTCATGAAAATGGATTAACTGAATAGAAAAGACCAGAAATGATTGATTTATTCACTGCTAACGAACCAAAAAAATAAGAAAATAATTTTTGCCTAAAACTAGATATCAATAGTTTTTTCACTATAATTAACGATTAAATAAAATACTATTCATTCGTATTCTCTGTTGGAGTTCTAACCGAAGAGAAAAAGAGAAAAACATTTTTGAATTCTAATAAGTTATGCCGACAGCTATGGAAGGGCTCAACACTAAAATTCCAGTCTAGAAATGAAATCCCACTTATATTTTACTAAACAATTAAATATTAATCACTTAAATTTCGTTTATTTATATTTGATCATCACTTAAATGTGAATTCTCTTCAAACTGAGCAAGTTTATTTTTAAATCCATACGAATGTGGGCGAATCATATAAACTACGATTAAAATTACTTTTTTATATGAATTTTATTATAAAAACTTTACTTAAATTTGAGAACATTTAAGATAATATAAACAAAATTAATTAACATATAAAAAATATAGTCATTTAGCCTTTTCTATTTTGACCTGATAATTGATTTATCAAGCTATTAGTTGTCGATTATTCTGTCCTATAAAATGATAAATTGTTAATTAATGGCAGTTTGATTGTTCTAGATAAAAGATTTACTAAAAATATTCGCCGTTCTATTTATTAAATAAATGTCTAAAAAACCTAATTTATTGACAAAATTAACTTTTCTTTTAAATTCAGAAAATAATAATAAAAAAAGTTTTCCTCAAAAACATTTCTCAATCATTAATTTTATAAGTCATTTATAAATTGCATTCTCTCTCTCTCTCTCTCTCTCTCTCTCTCTCTCTCTCTCTCTCTCTCTCTCTCCCTTAAAATTATTTGGGTGACAAATAGTATAAAAAATTGATTCTAGAAATATAGTGACAGTTCTCCGAAAATCTCAATTAAATTGAGAGACCATTTCTTGAAATAAATATTTGATGTCTTTTTTATTTTGTTTTAATTTAATAGGAATCAAATAAATACTTGTCTTTAAAGTTTTGAGTATTAAAATCATTGAATTAACACGTTTTTAATACTCAAAATGTGAGCACAAATACTTACATTTACTATTTGTTACTCAAATCACTGGAAACTCAGCAATTTCTCATTCTTAAAGACTTATTTAATTAAAGATTTCAAACCATTTTATAAAATATATCCAATAATTGTATTAAAAAATTATAATCATTTAAACATTACTTTCATGATTAGAGTTTAATTTCTTAATTAAAACAAAAAATTCACAAAATTTTTCTTTTATTAACTGTTTTGAGTTTCATTAGAAAAGTCAGTTTGGGTTTCGTTAGAGAAGTTAGGTTTGAATTTATTTATTAACTACAACTCTTCGAGAAAAAAATGCGATTAAATGGCGTGGCTTATATTAACTAGATGGTTTATCCTAGATAACATTCAAAATTAAGCGATCAACTTATACCACAAGAATAAAATTATTTCTAGACATTTATGTAAAGTTAATAAATCTATTCGATAAGCCTTTCCTTCAAAGTATTGATTGTATAATAAATAGAATTCTTTTGGAAAAAAGTATTAAAAAATAAAACTTAATTTTCGCTCCAAATTCATATCGCAATCAATTTTTGTCGAATGATTTTTCTTTTTATTTATTTATTTTATTTCAAATCAATTAATTATTTGTTTTTGTTTTAATTAAATTCAATCTCAGATTTATTTCCGATATTTTATTAAATAATAAATTTTAAGTTCAAACTTAACTTAGCAAGTTGAAGAATTCCATTAAAACCTTCTTATAATAGCTATTATTTTTCTGTTTTTAATTAATTGAGTTTAAAACACATTATTTAAAGGAATTCTTCAATTAAGTTAAATTTGTTTGAGATAATCAGCACATCTATTAATTAAGCAAGCTAATTTTTTTCCGTTTTTAAAATCATTGACTTAATTTTAAAGTACAGTTAACTCTCCTTTCTTGAATCGGTTGGGACCAGGATTTTGAGTTTAAGATAGAAATAATTAAAGTTAGAAAAAGTGACAAAAGTATCTAATTTAGTGAATAATACAAATGAATTTTAAGAATAATATGAATTAATAAACAAATTTAGTTATATTTATTGATTATAATTAACACGAAATTTATTCGTTTTAATTTTCTTTTAAAAGACATTTTATGACAAAAATATTATACAAATTTATTTTTAAAAATTTATTTCAATTTTTAGTTTTAGTAAAATTCAAGTTAAGAGGTTCACACAATAGCTTATGGGACCCGACTTTTGGATTCAATATACAAGTTAAAAGGTTCAAGATAGGAGAGAATTTTTAATAGGGTTTCTATGGGAGTGAATCGGGTCTCACAAATTCAATTCAAGATAGACTTGAATTCAAGTTATGAGAGTTCAAGATATGAGAGTTAACTGTATTTTAGTTTTATAGTTTCTGTCTAAAAGTGTATTTATTTTTCTATGTTTGGGCCGACTATTACTCCTAACTATTTATCTTTTCGTATTTATTATTGTAGTAAACCTTTTGCTTTAAGCTTTAATCAATGATCTTGATAGTTTCTGACACCATGAAGAACAGATTCAGAAGAAAATTTGAGCCTGCAAGCTATATTTTCATATATTATAGGAACAAATCGGAAAAGATTTTATCAGATTTCTTCTCATTTTAGAGAATTTTAAAATACTTTTTGTTGACTAAACTTAACTATACTTAAGTCCTCATAAATTTTTTTTATAAATGTTTAGCTCTTTTAATAAAAAATTCTTTTGAGTGAAATCATAATATGAATAAAAGTTGTGAAACACAAATATATTATTACAAATATTAGAGTATTTTAAATAAATTTAAATAATTTTAGTGTCTGAGTCTATGAATTACGGGAACGGACTCCGGCTGTTGGTTATGACTGAGTGTATGTCAGCACAGCAGGTATAATGACTTTAAACACAGCACCCGGTGTTCAGCAACGGCTTATCTATTGTGCAAAACAGTAGTAAAACACACACTTCAGGCGATGAATAGATGACACATAAAGTGTTGAAAAAATCAAAGAAACAAAACTAACGAACATTTATTTAAATAAGAAATCCATTCATTTCTTCAATTGTGAGAATAGACTCTTGTTTTTCATTCTTTGAGAATTGGCTCTTGTCTTTTCTTCACATTTTCTTATATTGTTTTTTTAGAAAAAGTGTTTAAATGCTTTAAATGACGCAAAACTCAATTTATTAAAATTATATAATGAAAATAAATGAGTTAAACAAAACAAAAATGAACATGCTAATAATATAGCTGTGTACAAAAGATTTTCCATGATAAAATCCACACACACACACTTTTGAGACAATGAAATTATTAAGAATTTAAAAATATACTTGATAAATTAGGTGAAAACTTAAATTAAATGTTTAAATTTTAAGTTAAAATTCTTAACTTAATTTAAGAAAGTGAAAATTAAATAGTCTAATTTGAACTGCTAGGTCATTCTTATCCAAACGTGCATTAGTTTACATTAGTATTTCTATGTATTTATTTGATAATATTGTAAAATAATCTCAATTTTATAAGTTTACTCATTGATTTAGGATAATTTAATTGTTATGAATCTGATAGCCTAGAGTCTATTCTGGTCTAGTCTTTAGACAAAACTCAATATTTACCTTGATTATATTTTTCTATTCCAATGAATCGTTTGTCATCTTATATAGAATTAGAAAAGACATCTCTATTTTATTGATTAGTTCTCAAATGACTGAATGTCTACTCAACGATATAATGGATATAATGTTTTGTGTCGTATCTGTAATACACTTCGTTGAAAAAAATGACATATAAATGAATTATTTATTGGAAATTTCGTTCAAATGGTTTATTCAATTTATGAGTCAATACTAGAATGATCTTAACCTTGCTAGACTATATGAATTAATAAAATTAACTAGAAGCTAGTTACCAAGTTAATTATGTCTAACTTGTTTCTTATTAGTTTTCATGGATATCAAACATATAATATGTTGACAAATTATCAAATTACCCTGTCATAAAACAGCTCAATTTCATTATTCAATTGTTTGAAAATGAACTTGCTACTGTCAAAATCATAATTTAATTATAGGGAAAGATTTGGTGACAAAGAATAAGATCATAATCTTCTCATTAAGTAATTTATTTTCATATTTTATTCGTTAATCGAATTTTAACGATAGTTTTCAAGAAAATTATATACGAATTACAGAATTTAACAAAACGTTATTTAAGGGAAAAATAGCATAATTTTTTGAATATGTACAGGAACAACATAATTGTCTCAACTATATCCCTTTTAAAAATTTCATAATACCTTGATAAGTAATCTATGTAAATAAGCCATTTTCTTAAAAAGTATACGTAATAAATTTAAAATTACTAATTGTGTATAGTTATTAAAAATTAACATATAAGTTTTCTAACTTTTCCTAGATTATAATCAATATTTATTAATGTAAAACTTCCTAAATGAGGATCAAAAGTCTTTAACCAAAATGTCTTTACTCATTTATAGGAATGTAATAAAATAAATATTAAAATTTAATTAAGTGTTTCAAACATAGTTTGTTCAAAGCATTCTTAAATTATTTGTTCCTGCATAAATTCAAAAACTATAACCATTTTCCTCTAAACAACGTTTCCGTAATAACTGTATATAACCAAACTTTTATTGTTTTGTCTGTGTTTTAGCAATTAGTGCACAATATTATGATAATGGATATTAAATTGTTCTTGTTTCTTTTCTAAATGAAAAATCAATTATTATGTGTTAAAACCTTTTGTATAACATTTGGCGAAAATAAACATTATTTTGAAAACTCTTTTATAGGGATTATATTGTAATTAATAATAATAGAACTCTTTTGCAAAGGAATTCCTCTTTTATTTTTGTATTAATTAATTCTTCACAACAATCGATAGCAGACTATAAAATAAACAACAGATTATTTATCAAATTAACTGAATTCTAGCAACTATTCAATGAAGAACAGGTTAAGTCTTCTTAAGAAAATATTTCTTTTTATAAATAACTTCTAAATCTTTTAAATTAATTAATAAAAATATTTGAGAGAAATGGAGAGAGAGAGAGAGAGAGAGAGAGAGAGAGAGAGAGAGAGAGAGAGAGAGATTTAGTAATTAATCATGGTCTTTCATAAATGCTTAAAACTAAATGATAATTAATCTCTTTATATATTTAAAATATATATTCTTTAATGAATAAAATTGGTAATTGAGCTAGGTTAAATGTGAAATGGACATTTCACGAATTAAATGATTGATTATTTCAATATTGAATTCAAATCAATTTTCTCTAATTTAATAAGAAGTGAATATCCATTTAAAATAAGATCGTTTAGAACCATAAAAGCAAAACAGTCCTCAAAATGTCCTTACCCTTTTTTTAATCAATAACTCATTTTATTCGAAATGAAAAATATTCTTTTTTATTTCTAAAGATAAAAACATATTTATATTAGCAAGATCTATTAAAGTCTCAACTCTCAACAACAGTTAATACAACTCTATTTAGATAAATTAACCTTTCTCCTATTAGAAAGAATAGATATCTGTCTGTAAACTATATAAACAAATATACCTTGGTTACCTTTAAAATAAGAACAATTATTATAATTTATAGAATATATTATAATTTATAAACTAATAAATCATTTTTGAAAGAAAATTAATAAGTCATCAAAATTTAAGTCAATAACCAGTCTATAACCCCTCTCACAAATAGCCCATATTTTAAATAAAGTATCAAGCTCATATTTCATATATTTTTTCTAATGTTTGATTTTTTCTAACTCTATGAATAATAATTTTTATAATTCATAGAAAATTTTAGATTAACCTTTTTAAAATTAAGTATTAAAGTACATTGTGTGCTTTTAATGTTAAACAAGATAGATTAAGTGTTAATAAACTATCATGGTAGATTTAACTATTAATAACAAGATCTTTAATTAATGACTACCTCTATGTTGAGCTCTAATTTTTTCCGAAAATAATGATAAAAATTAGATTTTCGTTTGAATTTTGTCTATAAATATCTTATTTTTCAGAAAATATTATTTATTTTTCTTTGTTTTTAGTTATTCTTTGCTTTTAATTTCATATTTTATATAAAATGGAAAAACAAATATAAAGTGTATATAAAATTACTTATAATTGGAAATAAAGTAGTGCTTAGAATTAAGATATCGTTAACTAAATTGTATTTTTGCTATTTTGTTGCCATTATTTAAATATTTAAAGTGTAATATAAGCATGTTACATTTGTTACGTTTAGGCTCTCCTTTAAACACCATATAAATTATTATTAAAATGTATGAATAGTGAAGACTAATTCTATCAGTTTGAGCCCATATTATCTGATCTAGATTAAAGAATTTCACACAAATAAATTGAAAAACAAACATCTGATCAATCATTATTACAGATATTAATCTAGATCATTCGACAGTAATCAACTTGAGTTAAAGAATGAATTTAATTATTTTATGAATAACTCTTATGTGTGAACACTATTTGACACTTAATATATAAATCACAAAACGTCCAAAATAAGAGGGATAACCATCGCATTTAACCTTGTATGAATTTATATTTAATAGAAAAAATATCTAGGATATTATCAGATATTATCAGATATTATATAACATAATTAAAAGCCTCAAAAGAATGTATTATAAATAATTTTATAAATTTTAATAAAAAACGCATAAAAACTGTAAAAACCCCCCGATTTGAGCAAAGGTTGAGAAATTGGTCGTCCCTTAAATAGCAGTAAATCTTTTTTATTACCTAAAAGTCAATGAAAAAACTAATATATTTTATGAAAACATTTCTCAACATTTTTAGTGAAAATATTGTAAAAACATTTTCTATTCAAAACATTTGATTAATAGTTAATTAATTTTTTTCAATTAATCATTTAATAATTTTCTTCTTTCTTCAACCTATGCTCCACCTGATATGCTGTGCTAATGGCATCCACATTGAATTACACGCATTTCTTTCACTGATATAATGTTGATCTCCGTTTGTTGCAATACCTGTCGGGACAGGGCTTTCGTGCGCGAACTGCGGAACTAAGAACACGTCGATGTGGAGACGCAATGCTGTCGGTGACTCCGTTTGCAACGCATGTGGTCTTTACTTCAGGTAAATATTTTGCCAATTCTGTGCCCCCGTTTAATGTCTGTTCCCCTTCGAACAAACTGTTTGTCTCTTCTCCAATAAAATGAATTTTCAAAATCAGAATTAGAACAACAAAAACACTATTTTTCACATCAAATTAATTTTTATTTTCCCATGATTATTTTATTTATTATTTACCTATCAAGATTTTGAGCCATATTTGCATCAATAAACTTGCACAGTTAGATTTTTTTACATTTTGTTTTATGTTAATATTAGCTTTTATTCAATTATTTAAGTTTGATGAACCTGGATACTTTTATATTTTGAAAAATTGAATACAATTCTCACATAAATCTAAATAATGTTTAAATAAAAATGATCTTGCCAATCTACGCCAATCAATGCCAAACTAACCTTGATTAGAATTGAATTTTCAAATAATTAGTGAGAACTATCGTGAGAGAGCTTTTATAGTCTGATCTAGATTATTTTTACTGGTTATGAATATTGTGCGCAAGATTATTTATCTTAAATACATTTTCGGCAAAATGATCTTGATCAACTATCAACACATTCATAATAAAAGAGAAAAAAAATCTCAAACATTTAGAGGGAAAGGATTGGGAGATAAATGTTATGATTTCTAACTTATGACACTTTTGGTACTGGAAATGACAGATGTGATCTTGGATAATCTAATCAGATGACAATAATTGATAACTTGTTAAGACATGTGACTAACCATTACTTTTGTTATACTTAATTAAAGGCTAAACGGAGTGAACAGACCGGTAGCCATGAGAAAGGAATCCATACGAACCCGTAAACGACGTACCAAATCATTAACACCAGTAGTGTTGGGCGGAAGCACAGGTTCCGGCCTTATGTCAGGCGCTGACAACTACTCATTGAATAGCAGTGAATATAATAGATTGTTAGCTGAATCTCAACTTAAACATCACGGACTGGACAGTACTCTGGGCCACGACAGTAACTCATCCCCTTTATCTTTAACCAGGAATAGTAGTGTCACATCTAATCCTTTATTATATACTCCGAATCATTACATGAAGTCCAGTCCTAATTCAAGTGAAACACAATTTTCTCATAACAATAGTTCGACGAATAGTAATCATAGCCTTAATAATAATAACACAAATCACACGAATATCACTAATAATACGACTAATAGTAATAATTCTGGTTATTATTCGCCATTTGGTGGCGGACCAGACTTTTCTCGATATCATCACGTCTCTCATTCTAATATACCGGCACCACATGCCCCCATCCAGGTAAATTCATTGAAATAAATAACAAAACTCTATATTTAGAGCTATAATTGAATGTTTTAAACAAAGCTAATCTAGCAACTAATAAGATTGTCTATGTATTACTAGCCATACCCGAATCATCACCACTCTAGCCATCACCCGACACCTCCGTCTTCGTCAGCGTTAAGTTATCCTTATTTAACGCAAAACATAGGTCTGGGCGCCAATCAATTTCTATTAGAAACGTCTGGTTTAGGTCATCATCACCATCACCACCAATTCGAACAACCAAACAAAATGATCTTTCACAATTAATATAATTATTATTCGATTGACTCTATTTCTTGATATTTAAATTATTTTCTACATTTAAATAAAATTTCATTATTTTTATATAATTAGAAGTTTTATTTATAAATCATTAAATTTATTATTAATTTAAATAAAAGAATAAAAGATTTCTAATTATTGGATAATTATTTTAATAACGGGTTTTAAAAAATAATTAAAATCTTCAAATTCTGATTAAAGACAATTAGCTACTTTTTTACATAAATTAACCTGTTTAATTAAAGTAAACCACCAAGATAATATTTAGGATAAGTATTTTAAATTAGAATTTTCAACAAAAAAACTGGCACTAATTAATAATTCAGAATATATTCAAAATAAACTTGCTAATTTGTAAAATTATTTATTAACTCATAGAAAATACTCTAATAAACGAACAAGATCCATTAATTAAAAAAAAGAAACTGTCATTAAAAAGTATATTATCAGATATAGTGAACACTTAATGAGAAGTTTAATCCATTTTTTATGAACGAATCAATTTGTATGACATTAAAGCTTTTGATTTTTTTTATCAAAAAAAAACTAAACTTATCTATTCATCTAAATTTTAATGAATTTTCGGGATAATTAACGGTAAAATTAATCAATAGATTTCTTATTTATCATTCGCTTTTAATTCATATTTTTTATCTAGGTAATAATCAATGTTTGTTTAAATTTATGAATAATCATTATTCTTATTGAAATTTTAGTTTAGCTATATCATTTTGTTAATCAAATGACAGCCATCCATGACTAATTAATCATGATTAATCTATAGAATTTTTAAATAAATAAATAAATGACCAAGTTAAAAATTTATGAGATAAATTTTAATTAATAATAAAAAATTTAAATTTAAAATAATTTTTTAAAAAATTCGTTATAAAAGACTTTAATTTAAATCAAAATAAAGTTAAATGTTAAGAGTGGGAAATGATATCTAGACTAATTAATAAACAAGATACTTTAACTAATATTTTTTAAATGGAAGCTAAAAATATACTCTTAATTATTAATTATTTTTTTATTCTAAAAATTGTGTTTAGATTTAAATCAATACTTAAGTCAATAATTTATTTTTAATTATGAATTTATTTCCAAACACTTCTTCACTGAAGAGAAGACTATTTATCATTAATTAGTTTAATGTCTTAAGAATTTCTGAAATTCAAATCAAAAAATTCATTTCTTTATCCACTTATAACTAATTGATTGCGTGATTTAAGTCAATATCCAAATGATTTATTACTTTAGAATCTCATTATTTAATTTTTTTTGTAGAATTTTATTAATGGAATTTAGGTGTAAATACATTGTATACATTGTATATTGTAAACTTGTCCATTGCTTTGCTCATTCAAATGACTAAAACTTAATACATCTTTTTTTAAAATATAGAAATAAAATAATCAGTCAAATAGTTTCAATCAGTTTATAAGTGGCTGTAAAACAATTCAATTGTATTTTAAGAATAATTCATTAGACATCTGGAGTTTACAAGTATTAGTATATTTCCACTCATTTTCATGTAAACTATACTAACCTTTCAATAGTTTAGTAGTTCAGATACTTAAAGCTTAGGAAAGATTTGATACTTCGATTTGTAACTCAATTTTGTTAGTAATTGTTTTAACATTCAGTCATTTAAATCATTTTTTTAAAAACAATTTGTTAATTAAGTATTCCTTCTGTATATCTCAAACACTTCACTAATAATTTGTTTTATTAATAATTAGTCATTTTTGAGAATAATATTTAAATAACGTGCTATCAATTAATGTGTAAAAAGGTATGGCACAGTCTTTATGTCTTATTATTATATAATTATATCAATAGTAAGTCTTTGAATTTGATTTTGTAGAACCAATAACTTTATTTTCACTGTTATTTCTTCCTAAGTTTCAAGTTAATATGAATTATGAATTTTGGGTCATGCAAATTTTGATTAAATAATTTATATTTTAAAGGTATGCTTTTAATTATAATAGTGAATTACCAAGGTGATTTTATAGCTTTGATAAGTTTGTTGTGGAAAAGTAAATCCATGTTTATATTATTTTCTTTATTATTTTTAAAAATTTATATTTTTGAAAATTGTGTTATGAATTGCAGGATAACATTTCAAATTTTAATTATCAGATGAAACTTAAATGGAGATAAACGAACTGACAGTACATTAATTAACAAAATTCATAAATAATAAGAGTTTTAATAAAACAAATTTTCAAAATAATTTATAAATTATATGAAATAATTTGTTTTCAAATCATTGGCTGAGTCTAATGTCCAGCAAAATTTATATTCCAAGCAAAACTTTCCTCGATTATGTTATTGGTCATTAATTTAAAGACAGAAGCATGATCAAGGTAATGTCAATTTGATTGCTATGTTTTTGTAAATACCATAAGTTATTCTTGTAAACTAATCTGCTAGTTAATAAATTGAATATTAAACAAATTCAATGCAAAACAATCAAACAAAATAGTGAACATGATAAGATAAATATGATTTGGTCATATCCCGGCTGATTGTAATTAAAATTATTTCGAGCAGAAAATCAATAAATTATTTTTATTTATATATTTTTTATTTTAAAAATATTTGTCAGATTTTGTGTCAAAAATGTTCCATTAATTAATAGAAAAACTTGAAAGTTCAATTAGAAACCTGTCATATATTTTCAAAATCTTATTTTAAATATAAAGCTCATCGAGTAAAAATAAAATAATCTAGCAGCAAAATAATATTATTCACTAATAAAGGCTATTCGATGTTTTACTATCGAAATAAATGGTTTATCAGCATGATAAAATATGTTTAAAGGTCATTTCATTGCTCATATAATGTCAAATATAAAGTTTTAACTAGCTCATAAGTTAATGTTTAATTTTAATAATGATTTAATTAAATATTAAGGAAATAATCAAATAAATCTCACCTATAATCGAGTAAATATTGTTTTAATAATTAAATGAAAGATAATTGTTTTAAATATATTGGCAATTGACCAAGGAATAAGCAAAGTCGTTTTATAGAAGAATTATTCTTATAAGAAGATGTCTGACGACATATTTTTATTGAAATTTAAATGAAATCCCTTCAGAAGGAAATACAATATTGAAATCGAATGAGTTCTACTTGAAATCGACCTTAAAAATTATACTCTTGATCAATTTAGAGCAAAATTAATCAAATAAATGTTTAGAAATATTAATTTTCGGCGCTATTTCTCAAAATGATTGATGAGTTTCTAACCTTCGGTCTTATATTATATGGTTTTGACAGAAAAGCCGATGAATAAGAAAATAAAAGATTAAATATATTTTGTTGTTTCGGGCCGTCGGACAGACATCTATCCATTTGCTATAAATCTGTCGTTTGAATGATAACAAGCAAGTCTTTTGGCGACCACTGACTCCCAGAAGTGGTTCATAACCAGTGATTAATTGATAAAAATTTCTACGAAAAATATATTTACTTTTCTTATTATTTTCAACAGAATTTCGATAATAATTTTTTTTCAGTCGGTTTTAAAGTAACTGAGAATAAGAAAAACAATTTTTTAAATAAATAACAAAACAAAACAAAAAGAAAACTAAAGAAACTTTTTCTCAAACTCTTAGATAACAAAATGTAATATCGAATAAAAATTATTGTGTATTTGATTTGAGAGAAAAAGAGAGAAAACTTATCTCTTAATCAAGTTTTTCAATCAAATCAAGTGTTACATAATTTGATTTAACCAGCAAAAAATATATTGCATATACTCATTTATCTAGATGAATATATCTTTTATTTAAGTTAGCAAAGTCTCGTGATAAAAGGTGACCAACCTCACTTATTATTGAACACATTTCTAATGATATACTTCTTATGGATTAGATTTCATTTGAAAGATCTATAGTTTTATATCTCTTTTATTAGTTTTTAAAGTGTATTTCGTAGAGTAGATTTCCTTGTTCATTTGTTGTATAATGAAAATACTGTTGTAACCCAGGAGATTCCAAAATTCTATACAAAACTGATTCGAACTTATTCTTTAAGAAAGAGTTTATCGATAAGTCTTTGAAAATTTTGACTTTAAAGCAGAAAATGATGTTTTCATCCCTAAAAATAGTTGTAAAAAAACCGGAAAACCTTATATTAAGCTTTTCTTAGAAAGGTTTTCAAAGATATCAGAAAAGTTATATTAACAGAAAATTTGGTTTTTTCTCTATTTTTAAAGATTTATTTTATATAAAAATATTTTGTTTGTAGTCAAAGAACGATTAGGAAAATTTTATCCTCTAGGAAAATAAATAAAGACAATCTTGATTATTTAAATTTGATATTATTATTTGTTTAACACTGATTAAAATGAGTTGTCGATCACTTATTCTTCATTAATGTCTAAACTCATTCCAATAATTTTCTTTAACTTAAGTCACATTAATTTGAAATAATTCTTAGCCCTCATTAATAAAATAGTACCCTAAAGTCCTGTAGATACCCCGCGGGTTATCTAAGAAAGTTGGGGATTTTTGGCCAAAAATATGGTGTGCGGGTTATCTATGGGGTGCGGGTTATACACTAATATAAAAAGTTAAAACATATTTAAAATACTTTAATTTTGATATTTTTTGAAAATTAGTCATTTATTTAAGAATTAAAAGCCTTCAAAATCATTTTCGGAACCGCTCTCAAACGACTCAAATCCATCAGTTATTGTTGTTAAAGACATTGAAAGTACTAAATCTTCGTTTTCAGAGAGCTCTTCATTTGAATTAAGGTCTGCGGGTTATACATAAGGTGCGGGTTATCTATGATTACCAAAAGTTTGTAAAAATTGTTATAAATTGTGTGGTGCTGGGTAAACACGAGGGCGGGGTATCTACAGGACTTTATAGTAATAATTTTAAATCATACAAGTTAATAAAGTAAGCATGCAACGTTTGCAACATTTTAAGCATAAAATACTTATTTCAACAAGAATTAATTAATACAGTTAGTGCTCGATATAACTAGACAGTTAATGACAAGATATTTTCCTGCTTAAATCGAAATTTGGTTATATCAAGGGCATTTTGCATTTAGCAAGACCTGACGGTGCTTAAGTTTTATCTGGTTATATCGAACCATGATAAATCGAGCACTAACTGTAGTTAGTATAATAAAATATTTTACCCCCTATGGGTTAAAAGTAAATCCCTGGTTTATACAGCTAGTGCTCGATTTATCATGGTTCGATATAACCAAAAGCTCGATATAACCTGATAAAACTTAAGCACCGTCAGGTCTTGCTAAATGCAAAATGCCCTTGATATAACCAAATTTCGATTTAACCAGGAAAATATCTTGTCATTAACTGTCTGGTTATATCGAGCA
>JAQFZM010000997.1:0-22204 GCA_034695785.1 Galumna obvia | reverse complement strand
CTTTCAAATATTTTAACCGTGGCTTTTTAGTGTTTAGAGTGGCCATACGCACATTTTGATGTAAGATTTGAATTCAGGTTCTCCTAAAGATTTTAACCATGGTCTTCTTTTTATTAGATTCCATCGGCCCGTAGGGGGCATTTCCAAGTAAACTAAAATTTGAAATGTATCTTGGTTCAATTTTTCTTTCATATCTAGAAAGGTCTTTCATTACTTTGTTTTCGAGAATCCTAGCAATTCTGTGGAACGCAATATGAGAGACAGAATATTTTGTTGTACGAGTCGTTAGACTCAGAAAATATTGTCGACAAAAAAAGCTGTAAAACAATAGTTTATGAAAGTATAGAATCCAATAACAAACTAATGATTAATAGTCTAAATGATGGAAATCGAGTAAAAGACATCTCAATATTTGGTGTTATGGATAAAAACTTTGTCTCAAATATAAGCAAAACAATCGGATTTACGAAATAAGAACTGAAAGGATGACCTCAATTATTGACGGATGAAATTACAATGTAATGTAAACTCCAATTATGTGATTGAGTCGACACAAAGACTACTTTGAGATTAAGTGATTGGAAACTAAACACTAACTTTTCGATGAAATACTATTGACTTTTCTCTTACAACTTATAAACTTTACGACAATTTCAAGTTTTCTCGACAAATGCTTTCTGAGTCTAACGACTCAAACCATAAAATATTCTGTTCCTCGCATTGCGTTCGACAAAGTTTGTTGTTTAAATTATGTTATTCGACAAAATGGTTGGAATTATCGAAAACTAAAGTTAGATGTTGTGTGGCTGTGCATGGTAATTACTTAATGACACGTTAAATGAGAATATTCATCAAAATATTAAGCGAATTGATCTTGTAATTAATACCTTCTCAAAATTAATGTTAAATATGGTCTCAAAACTAATTTGAATATCGATTTTATTTTAAGTGATTCCAAACTCTATTATAAACTATATTTTAGGACTAATATTATTCGATATAAGTTTAGTTAATATTAAACTTTAAGACTTAAAGTTAAACAAATTTATTCAAATGAAATCAAGTATACTTGCATTTATGTTCATGCAACATTAGCAAATGTAATAAATTATTTCTTCTATTCTTACTGTTATTTTTTATTAAAATTATCATGGTAACTATCTTTCTAATGTTATTTTTAGCCCACTTTCGGTATGAATCGTAGCAAAAAAAAATCTTTTCGCTTGAAATGAAAAAAATCATTTTAGCTAGTTAAGTTTGTTAGAAAATTAGATTCGATTTTGCAAATAATGATTTGAGTAATAATTGAGTGAACAATAAAAGTTAATATAGATTTACTTAAGATGTCTATTAGTTGTGTTTTGAGCGAAAACTTCTCTCTTAAGTAAATTGAATTTTCTTAGAAGTAATTCCTTTTTAGACTTATTTTTGATTCATTCGTTAAACTCATAAACATTTCAGTATTTGTGAAGTGAATAAACTCTACTTTCAATTATTCTGTTCTTCTTTTGAAGGCATAATCTTAGGTCAACTAAACTACACATACATTGAAGTACAAGTACTCAAACAAACTGAAGACAAACTTGCAAGATATTTATCAGTTGCCAAAATTATTATCAGGTTATTATCAAAAACATTACTAAATGTTTTCGTTTGTTGTTATTTGCATTCATTTCGGAATATTTAATAACCTTTTCATTTATAAATCATCTTATCGTAAGAATCATACATTTTGTACGTAAAAGTTTAAGCATGATACTTAAGCAATAGTTGTGTAATTTATCGAGCTTTTTAAGTATCATGGTTATTTAATGAATTTTGATAAAATATGAGTGTTATTATATTCTATAAATCCATACTTAATGAATGGATCCATTAGTCGGATGTAGTCGTACTCTAATCCATGAGTTATTTTTCATAACTTCGAAGTTCAGTGAATGGTCTCAAAGACATGTGTTTGTAGTGAGAGGTAAACAAAATAGTTTTATCGCAAATTATATCGAACTTATTGTGGAGTAAAGCCAAGGAGGGATCTCATTTGATTCTTCAAAATGAGTCTCCTAGTTCCATTCGATACTTGATTTTCTTTATATTATTTCCGAAAAATCTTAAACAATTCTACTAATATTTCTAGATTATTGTTCTTGATCAATTATTTACACTAATAAGAGTTTTACACAAACTTTTCAAAACTCTTTTTTTTGTCAAGATTAAAGGAAATTTCTTAATACCAATGATTATAATATTTTTTTATTGTAAAAAAAATATTCGTGAAAATAATAAAAATCATTGTTTTGAAAGAAAGAACTTAAGTTTGAGTAAAATATCTTACAATAAGTGTAGCCCTGAGTTTATAAAATCAATGAGTGATTCGCAAGAGTAAAGCAAAAGCGGAAATTTTCCTCTTTTTCTCTCTCAAGAGATTCTTCTATCAAAAGGTAAAAGTAGTGAAACATTTCACTCAAATGATATCAAATTCATTTCCTCAAACATATTAAGAGTTTCGCCGATTTTTAATTATCAAAATTTGTCGCAAATCAATACAAATGTATTCTCTGTTCACTGTTTTTCGACACAATTTCCTTATTAGAAGTCGTTTCGCAATGAATTCAATCATTTTCTAATCAAAACACCTTGATTATTATACAATAAGCTAAGATTACATAACAGATTGTTATACTATCTTATAATTGTTAGATCATTTAATCCGACTAATAAGAAGTGGAAAATTTTGGCCAAGATCAATCTCAAATTAATTTTATTAAATTTTACCTAGAATAATATTTTAATTAATTTGAATTAATTGCTAATTTTTTTACTTAAAATATAATTATTTATATTTGAATTTAAATAATTAAACATTGGATATTATTAATTAACCTTGGTAAATTATATACCACTCATTTCCTATTGAAAAATGAGTGCCTCTGCATTGAATTTCAGGCAGTAGTCAATGGAGGGCTAAATTCAGATACACTTAAATGTTTGATTGATAAGGTTTCTTTAGGAACAGAGCACAGGTTTTTGTGAGCACCGCCTCTATAATAATGGATATAAAGTTTGAAAGTTTTTCCTTAGAATTAATGATTTTATAATTTTCTTAAGCATTGAGTTTGAGTTCTAAAGTTTCTAAACTTTTTTTTACTGAATATTCTTATGACTGTCACTCAAAGTCACAAATTTTGTCAAAAGTGTACTGAAATTGAAATTATTTTGTCGTTTCATTGAATAAAGTAATAAATTATGGGAGATATTATAAATTTAGACCTCGATTATCACCATTTGGGTGCTTTTGGTGAGCTCTCACCCCTTCCAATAGACCTCAACAATGAAGGGCCTGACGTGTCCTCAACAGTCAAGTCTGAAGAGGAACTAACTTTACTGAACATATCTGGTAATAAACCGGTAATGACTACAGTCGAGAGCGCTCTCAACCAAAATACTGTTAATTATAAAGAGAACAGAATTGAGACAACGAGTCATCAAAATATCGATCATTTGTTGAAAGTTATTGAAAGTCAGGAAAAACAAAACGAACGAATGTTAATACAATTCCGTTTAAAACAAGTATTACTCGACTACTTGAAGACAAGACAGTCTCCGAAGTCATTTCCAATGACAGACACTTCAAACACATGTGCCCTCACAACAGCTAATAGTTCTCCATCTCTACTCCAACAACAAAACCATTCACTTCAAGGATTAGAAGCAGACAATCATAATCTTCCACTTCTTTTCGAAGACTCTAAAAACTTAAATGGGTATCCATTGGGTGGTCAGACGCCTCCTTTACTAACACCACCTATAAGTCCAGACATCGGTCAACAATTTTTCCTTAAGAATTGTCAGACAAATGGCGAACAAAAGCCTTCAAACTTACCGTTTATTAATTTAAACTATAATCAGGAACTAATGGATAGTCAAGAGTTATCCGAATCATTTGAAAAATTCTATTCATCTGAATCTGAAGGACAGACAAACAATTATTCGCTAAACGACGACGAAGAAGAAGAAGAGGATTACTTTGAAGATAACAATCGGAGTTTATTTGAAGACACTTACGATTATCCCTCGACTTATTATAATTCTATGAATTCTTCGGCCAATTCTTCATTCAATATAAATCCTATTGATGTGAACCAAACGAAGACAAATGCAGTCAAATCTAGCAATAATACAACGGGTAGTAATAGTGGCAACAATAGGGGTCGTAAAATCTCTACACAATCAGCCCCTGAAAGCACTGCACAAATGCAGAAAAGGTCTGCACATCTTTCAGCAGAATTCCGATACAGAACTAAATTGAATGATAAAATCACGAAATTACGTAATATTGTTGGCCCAAAGTCTCAGTTAAGTAAATCTGGTGTTCTTTCCCGTAGTATTGACCTCATCTCTAAACTACAAAAAGCTAATACCAAACTTAGAGAAGAGAATAAAAAGATCAGGATGCTTTTAATGCAAGCCTGTAACCAATTACCCAATAATGTTAGCCAAACAAACTGTTAGTAAACCAATAGATTAATAATAGAGCTAGATACTATCTTGAGCTATTGATATTGAGTGCACAATTTAAAGTTCAAAATGTTCTTTCTCATTTATTCAAATAATTGTCTGTTTTATTTAATGGTCATAATATTATCATAATATTAGCATTTGATGTATATTTCATTTATTTTTTTTCATTCATTATTTTATTAAAACTGATTTCTCTTCAAATTGTGTTTAAAAGTCTGTATTCTCTCAAAAGTATACAAAAAAATATTTTTAAAATAAAAGTTTTTATTGAAAAGATATAACAGTTTTTGAAACAAATTTAAACGAAATATATTATATAAATTACTTTATCTCTAATTCTAATATTAGATAATATAAAATTGTATACACATACAGTTTACCAAGGCAATATTACAATCTACATTTCTTCATTTAAATTTGATATATTTTATAAATGAATGGCTCTTTCATATAGATAAGAGTTTAACATGCTCAAAATGGTTAAAATGGTCAAGTTGCAATTGAAATAATGTCTCTCCTTGGTGATAACAATATAAGTTACTTTTCAACTTTAAAATGTTACCAAAGCAACAAAATTATCAAGTACCTTTCTATATCTTTCTGGAGCTTTTAGTGTTTGGAGGTTAAGACCAGTTATATAATAGGAGTGCTATACTATTATCTCTTATATTTATAACTCATTTAATTCAAGTGATTCATAGAGTTAAGGGTTGACCCACTGTTGTATTTGTGGTCCGACAACACACCACAGAAAAGACAGACAAATGCCTTCTTTTTAGACATCTGTGTTAGACATTCATTTGATATGCAGTCTATATCTTGACATATGAGATACCTTGCTCATTATCACTATCTAATTTATAAAATATTATCAAAATATAATTAGTGCTGATTTTAAAGTATTCTCTAATTGTGAAACTGTCCATGACAACATATTTTTGACATTTTCCAAAATGTTAAACTTAAAGATTCACTGTTGTCTTGCACAAATAAAATAAATTATTTTAATATTCTATGAAAATTTATTCGTAAAACAATATATTTTAAAATAATAAATTGAACATGCTATTTATAAGAGAAAATGTCATTTTTGCAATTTTTGTCCCCCCGTTGAGCATCACTGATATGAGGCCCAACACAGAATTGAATGACTATAAATGTCGATATTCTTTATCTTAAGTGTAAGTGTTGTATATCTCAAAGAAAAACAAGAGTTGGCAACAATTGGGGACATTTGCCAAGAAAATATTGATATCATGCTCATTTTTTGCTAAAATAAACGAAAACTGTTACAGTACTGGTTTTCACTGTTTCTCTATTTACTTAAAATTGGATGAGAAAAGTACTTGCATATGATTATCAAATATGATCAAGGACTATTTGTTTTTAAATTTTTTGTTTTTAAGTTTAAAATGATTCCGATTATTATCTGTTAATTCGATTAAAAATTTGACTAAAAATTGTTTATAAAATAATTTGAGGCAAATTGTAGACATTTTAGACAATTAGACGTCTGAGTATTATCTTGGAAATTTATTTATTGTTAGATAAGTTAAATGACTCTATAGTAAAGATATTCAGTACATATGGATATTTAAATGGAAATTTTTGCGCCAAAAAATAATATTTAATTATGACTTATAATAAACATGACTTTCAAACACTCAGTTTTGTTTGTATTCATTGAAATAAAGGGTAATTGAATTGAAATGATTTGAGTTTTGATGGCTTTACCCAAACAGTCATAAAACTAGTTTCGAGCCGTTCTTATCAGTTGATAGTATATGGAATGTCGAAAATTTTCCACTTAATTATTCAAAGTCCTATGTATGTGGTAAATGTACTTGCTCAACAAAACACAGATCAATATTTTCTTGTATTTATCACATTCCAAAATGATCAAGTATATATTGATGTTTAGACATGATTCTGTTGACTGATTAAATCAAATTGATCCACTTGAGATACCATAGTTTAATGACCATGATTCAATTCACCTCTTTGATGACAAACAAGTTCTTTTAACTGATAATTAAAGTCATTAATGGCTTCGAATTTATTGTTTAATAACTATTTATTTGAAAACATTTGGAATTTTTTCTTAAGTAAATCTGAGGTTAATATTCTTGGCTCATGAATTACCAAGTTAATTTAATGTTGACTTTATTTTTGAACTCATTATTCGACTGATATAATCAAAGTGAACAAGTAAAATGTTTTTTTTGTGACAGTAAATTTAATTTTTTATAATCATAGATGAAAGAAATGAGTATGCTCATATAACAATAAGCCATTATACCGATGACATATGAAATGAAGTGGAAGAAAAAAAGATAATGGACATTTTTTAATGAAAATATTCATGTTTGGTTAGTTTTTGTTTATATCAAATGCCATAAATAACAAGTAGCAAGCTAAAAATATAACAAAAAGTGTGATTTCTCTCTCTATTGTCTGGTTTTTTATAATTTTAATCATAAACTGATTCAATGATTGTCTTGTGTTGAGTCATATCAAAGACCAACAATTAATGTATTTTCTTATCGAATGTTTGAATAGGATTTTAAATTTATTAAAATCTATACTTAAATGAAATAATTGTTTCAACGAATCGATAAAATGTTTGAATTATCACTCATTTGAGTGACTCTATTGAACCCTTTAATGCTATTTATGGTTACAAAATACTGTATTTTGGTTTTGGTTCAGACATTAACTAATCATTTAGGCCTAAGTCTCACGATTTAAGATTAATGACTATAGAATTCATATGAAAATGTTATCAACAAATTTTAATCGAGTCATACATCTATTCCTTTAGAAATAAGTGAAAACGTAACACGTGTTACATAAATGATTGATAATTTCTGATAGATAACATATTTGTATTATTGCTTATTAGTGAATAATGGTCTTCACGTGATCACCAATACTTTGAGCTTGACAATTTTAATACATTGGCTCACATTTCGTATTAATATCTGGTTTAAAACAAAAATTTGTAATAATCATTATGACTAATAATCTAGTACAAATGTATATTTATACTTATTCTCTAATAGATAAGCACTGAATTCATATTAAAACTGAATAAAAACTACACATATATTGCTCTAAAAATGTCATGCTAAGTTTTTTTTATAAATGAAATATGCGTTGTCAAGGAAAAGGCCTTGATGTTGTCTTTAATAATAAACCTGTAAATCTTTTTTCACAATTAGTTAAATGTTATCACGTATTTAATAGACTTTTTATTCGAAATCATTTAATAGTAATTTAAAAAAAAACATTTTTATTAAAGAATTGATTGAAATAATGATAAATAGATCTGAAATATCTTCGTTTCAAAAGTTAAGAACAATTAAAATGATTTTTACATAAAAAAAAATTTCAAATAGTTTTAACACATTTTGTTTGATAAACTTTTTTCTTCTAAAATCCTAATTAAGGTTTAAATTGTATTAAAGATAGTGTTGTTAAGATCCTCTAAAATAGATTAATAAATAAAATTTCTTTTCATTTTCACAATCAAATAGTTGATGGATAAGTTTTAAAAATACACGTTTTTATCACTGAATGGATAATTTAAAGAAATATTTGATACAATTTTTCAGTTTTATAAACAAATTAGTTTTCAGTGTTGGTTAGTAACGATAATATGATTATATTCTCATTAAAACTAGAAATTAAAATTCATTTAACATTTTTAACACAAAATTCATTATAATTTTCAAAATTTTCAATAATTCTAACATTGAATGACTAAAATATTTGTTTTTTTCGATCATTTATTCCTCACTTTTTTAGTCTTTCCGTCGGTTTTTAGTTACAAAATAATAATTGTCTTCTGTCTAACCGGTGAAGAGATTATTTTGTTTTAGCGGTTTGTGATCTGTCAGTACTCTTGATATTAATGACACCCGAAGTAGTTATTGCTCTTTGATTTATAGCCGATACACTTGTAGTGGACTCACTGTAATTTGAACCCTTAGGTGATGGAGTACTTGTATTCTTGTCTAAAGGGGTGGTGACATACTTTAGAGGGTTCAGTGATTTGTCCTCTTCTATTTCCTCAGCCATTTCTTCTATTATATCTTTAAGACCTTGGCTAATAGTTTCTTCTTTAAATGTTTCGTCACTTTTCAAATCATAGTTAGAAGTGTTGTTTGTGTTATTTGTCTTTAGTATAGAATTAGTGGAAGTGGTGTTCAATAATAGTGTATTCGATTTATTATCGTTAGTCCGATTCGAAGTCGTCGTTTCAACTGAACTAATGACTGATTTTAGTGTTGAACTTATATTTGATGCCAAAGATCTCGATTCTATACTTTTTGTCATTTCAGTTGTCTTATTAATTAGTTCTGATGAGTTCTGGGCCGAAGTTGTGTTAATAGAAGGAACTGTAGGTAATGTTGAAGTGTAGGCCTCCCTCTCATTCAGTGCAGTGGAAGAAGTATTCGATGAATGATTAGTTGTTTGCAATGATTTTGTATTAATAGAAGTTGTCTCTGATTTTTGTGTATTTATCGACACTCGGGTCGGTTCTGTTGTTGATGGAATGTTATCGTCCGGGTTTTGGCTCTGGTTTTTACCACTAATTGTAGTATAGCTCGTAGTCGAGTACTCAGACGAAGCGATTAATGTATTTGTGGTCATTTTAGTGAATGAAGTCGTAGTTTCAAACAATTGTTTAGTGGTTAGTATACTCTTAGGAAGAGTATAAGAAGTCTTGTTTACCAGTGATGGCATTGAAGTAATACCCGTCTCTTCAGAAGTAGTGTTTAGATAAAGAGCGGTAGTGTTTGATGTGTTTTGAGAGTCTTCGGTGAATTTCTCGATGTATATAATGAAAGCAACACTGGATAAGACTCCGAGAAGACAGACCACAATTATAGTCCAGACAAGTATTTTGATACATATTGACCAACACTTGCTCGAAGAACAGCCTTTCTTTTTGTCTATATTTTGTCGATGATCTTTATTCAGATCCATTTCATAACTCATGTGTTCATTATAGCCCATCCCATAGACGGACCGATACATACCGTTCATAGTGTTGTTGTCCATCGGGTTGTGACGGCTCTGTGTTGAGGAACTGGCGTTGTTGAAGTCGTAGACCCAACTTGTGGTCACTTCTGATCCATTGGGTTTGTAATTAATAGTGAGGTCGTCACTCGGGTATTGCAAAGGAGGCGGTTCTCTAACTCTAAAGCACTGGCGATAATCACTGACCACTAAATTACTATTATTTTTATCGCCTTCAGATTCTGACTCCAAAAAGGCCGGGTTTATAATACCGTTGTTTTCGTGGAAATCATATTTATCTATAATTGGAGTTTCCTTTAATACAAAATACAATAAAAATCAGAACTATTTTAGGAAAAATTATTATTAAATTAATAAAATTAACATTTTTTAATCAATTAATTAAAACTTACGACTATTTGAATGGAATTTTTGGATTTCATTTTGACGAAAACAGAATTAGAATATTTGTTAAAACAAATTAAATTTTTAATAACATTTGAATTTTAAATTTCAGTATTATTTTCACTGATTTTGAAAAAATACTGAAGTATTTTATTATAAATTTCTTAAATTTCATAAAATATCTAATGATTTACTGATTTTGTTATAAGAAATGGAGAAAAAAAAGTTGAAATTCAAATCCTATTGACGTAAAGTCTATTAAAATATTTAAACACTTAAAACATTGAATAAAATAATAATAATTATAAGAAATAATTAGGAAATGAGTGAAAATGTATTATTAGAAGGGAAACAACTTATGACAACATTGAAGGCTTCAATTATTTGAAGCTCAATATCATAGATTCATATAAATACTGAAATCATTTTTTTCGATTCACTATTATTTGTAAAATTAAGAGGAAATCCACAAAATTGTCAACGATTTTAGTAATATATAACTATTGCTATACAAACAGTCGATCACTATTTAACTAAAATCACGATTTCATAGTATGAACTAAAAGTTTCACTGATGAGTTTTTTGAATATTTCAAAATATTATTCTTTAACTGAAATAAGAGACTATTTATTTAAATAACCCATAAATTAAATAATTATATAAATAAAATTTAATCTTTTATAATGTTTTAACCAAAAAACGGAAGAAAAGTTTAGAATTAGAAAAATAGTTCTTTGAATTAATTCTACTTTTGTTATGACATTAGAGACGAAATGAACAAAAAGTTATACACAATTGAAAGTTAATGACTCACCAAATATTCAATAATTTATTCGGATCTGTTTGAACATTAGCTATCGGTGTTTGGTTTACAATCTGTGAGCAAATATTAATTGTATTTTCAGATTCACTTCAAAGATAGGATGTGTTCACTGATTAAAGAAAATTTTCCTTTTGGTTTACCAAAAGTTTGGACTCTTTTTGCTCTCTTTTTGCAACTTTACAACTACTTTACACTTTTGAAAATAGGCTAAAATAATAGGATTTAATACAAAAGAGTATACAATAGAAAGTGTCTATTCTGAGCTCAAAAGTTTAGATTACTTTTGACTCAACTCTTCTAATGAATTGTTTGTAGAAATTTCAGAGAAAATCGGCTGAAAAATATTCGGCGAATCAGAGACTAGATTTTAAAGTGAGAGCACTGGTATGAATACCTGTGCTATTATTATTTCACCTGATTTTTCTCCCTTTCCTTCTTTTTTTTTCCTATGAAATACTTTCTATGCCTTGTTTTTGCTATTGGCGTAACCCTTGTGTCAAAAAGTTTAGAGCACAGCACTGAACACTGAAAACACTGCCCGACCTCTCCGTTCTAATACATTATATACCTGTCAATAGCTATGAATTCAACTTTTAATTCAATCATTTTTTTTCTAACACTTTATCTATAAATACAACGAATAATTTAAAATATAATTTTTATAAATAAATTAATCATAAAATTTAGAATAAATTTATTTTTTTATTTATATTCTTCTAAAGAGTAACCAATAATTGCTTGTTTAAAAAGTTGCTCAAAGAATATAATCGATAACAATTTGGCTTCACTTCTGGGCTTAAAATTAACTGATTTTCTTAAAGAAATATTTTAAAATTCATTTTTAAAATTTTGTTTTAAACTTATCTTTTTTTGTTATAATAACCGAATGAGCTTTAAGTGAACCCAAATGTGAAAAAAGAATTAAAAATTATTTTAAAATTAGAAAAAAAATCTTTTAAATATTCATTGGAAAATGATTATTATCAAGCAATTTGTTAACCAAATTCATTGCATGCAATCGATAATGACTCGATATTAATCAATGATTGTAACTTGATTAATTTATTATAATGAAGATGTTATCTTAATTATCATCGAAATAGTAATTAACATTAGAATCGTTGTTAATTGATCCGACACTTTTTGAGGACAATTAGCAAACAAACAACTCAACCAATAATTGCATTCTTCTAATGAAAATTACTTTTAAATTAACTTTTGCTTCCATTTATCAATCAATTTGTCACAGTTTTGATTTTTATCGTTACTTTAGTTTTTAGGTTATTATTTTGGCTAAAGTCTAGGCTTTTTTACTATTTGATGGGTGGGCTATGAATGCGTTTTTCATTGATTTGTTTTTAGATAAGGAATACTTTTATAACTGTATTTAATTATTGAATAAATGATTGGAAAAAAATACGGAATGAATTGTATTTTTAAAAAAATATTAAATAATTGTTTATTGAAAGTCTATTCTCACTGAATATCACTATATTTTAGTGAACCAAAAATAAAAGTCAAAGTAGACATCATTTAGATAATGGCTTAAATGGTTTATGTAACCGTTGCACAAGTATTTTCAAGACTTGCATGATATATTTTTACTAGAAAAAATCAGAACAAATATTTACTAATGTTTTATTTAACTGATCTTTTACCTAGAGTTAGTCTTTATTATAATATATGGGAGTAAAGCCACTTAACCTCTTTGTTAAAGAATAGGACATATATTTTAGATTTAAATAAATTTGAAATAAAACAGAATTTCATCGATTAATCCAAGGGTTAGGACCTAACCTTATGATCCCATTTAACTACTCAGTAGTCACTACTGTATAACCACTACTTGCAGTCAATCCCTTACTTTATCTGTAAATAACAGATTAAGAAAACAGAATAACTTTAAATTTTCTTTATAACTGACTTATAATTTAATTAGTAGTTTATACTCTTGCAAATGAATTTTTTTAGGAATTTTTAGGAATAAATACTTAAATAAATGCTTTTAATTCAAATATGAAAATAAAAGATGTTTTGAATTAATTTTAGAAATTAATAGCGAATCTCCAAATGCCTCAATAGTTAATAATAATTGAATGGATAGAATTAGTTGTGTTGGCCTCCACTTCACAATTAGACAAAAGTTGTGCTGTCGATGACATAATTACGATTCAATAAACTTTTGTTTTAGTGCTGAGCAAATCATACACACATTCAATCATTTCTTTTAACATTAATAATGAATTCTCATTGAAATTAATAAAAATATAATGTCAGCCATTATTAAAAGAAATCATAGGAAGTGAATTCCAAAAATACCTGTCCGTCTGTTTAATATAATTTATGTGTTAACACATTTTTATATCGTTTGAATTTAATTCATTGTTTTTATATAAATGCTATAAAACAACGCCTAAATTGAAAGACATATAATATTCGGCTATTTTTTGACTCTTTTTTTACTTATTATTAATTCATGTCTTGAAATTAGAGTTAACACCTTTTTCTAAAATATTTATCATTTAATTAATTTTTTCCCACTAGAAATGCATAATTCATTAATGAATTTGAGTCATTTCTCTGTGCAAGGTTATTTTATAAGTTAGCTTGTTCATTTCTCATTGAATACACTTATATTTTGTAAACAAATTTGTTTTTTTCTTTCAATTTGATTAAGTCTTAAAAGTAAACAATTGAACCAAATTTTTCATTAAAACTAATAATGAATTACTAAAACTAATATCGAAACGCTGTGTTTCGGGTCAATTACACTAAGGAAAGGTTAAAATAGAACAAGCTCATTATTCACAGTCATGTCTCACTTTGTTGCCAAGATAATTTTAATGAATTGCTTTTAATGATTAACTAATAAACATAGTCATTAATTAGCATGCTCAATTTCAATTATAAATATTATTAAGTATTACCATTGATTAATGACTCAAAGTATCAAATCTTCTCACAGGTATTACTTAAAGTGTGCTTTCATTTGAATTTGTTTTCATTTAAATATTCTCTTAAAAAATATTATTTATATAAAATTAAGAACAGAATATGTATAAAATAGGCACAGAATATATACAGAATATGTGTAGAATTTTAATTCATGAACTAAACAGTACTCCTTAAAGCCATACAAATTAGAAGCCAAAGTTGGTTAACCCATTTCGGTTAAAACAAAAAAAACGGAAACCGATTCGGGTTTTTCCAGTGATTCGGTTTCAGTTCGGTTTCGGTTTTTAAAAATTAATTTCGGTTATTTTCGGTTAATTTCGGTTTTTAAAAATTGTACATTTAATTAAAATTATTGTAAATTTGGTATAAAATTAAGCAATAAATTACTAAATATCGATATTAAAGTCTAGTATTAGGAAATTAAAGCCTATTTTTCTAATTTTCAATTCATTTTAAGTTCTTATCTTTAAAAAATGTTCGCAATATATAAACTTAAACCATATAATAGTTTATGCTAAAAGTTGATAATTAATTCGGTTCGGTTTGGGTTCGGTTTCGGTTCGGTTCCTAAATTTTGCCTAACTTTGGGCTCTAATACAAATGTAAAGCTGGTTATTATTTATATTGTCTTTTATATTTCTACTGAATCCCAATAGACTTAATAACGTTTTAGTTTTGTTCAAAACTGGGTTTTCATGGATTTATTTAATGAATTAGTAATTATTTTTATATTTTTTTATTTTGAAACAAATCCATCAGAATTAGGATTAAATATTTTTGTTTTGTTTTGAAATTATTGTTATCACATTTATTCAGAAATGTGCATGATAATTATCAAATAAATAATTATGTTTATGTTTTTTGAATAGGGATGGCAAAAAAGAATTTTCCGAAATAACCTTTCCCTAGGAGAAACAAATAGACAAACTTTATAACTTAAATAAAATAAACTCAAATCTAACTTTTCTAATGAAAATCATATAATGTATTCACTCTTTATATTTATTTTTCAAAATAAAATTATTTTAAAGTTACAGTTTATAACTTATAAATTATAACTTAAATTAAATAAACCCAAACCTAAGTTTTAATCATATTTTTAATGGGATTTTTATATTAATATATTTTTAAAACCTTTGTCTTTGAAATATTTATGTTTTATTTAATTTTTAAAATATTTATTGTATTTCATTGTTTGACTTATAGAATACTTTTTTCTGTTGAATTTTAAATTTATCAAGGTTTGTTAGATTTATAGAAAATGTCTAAGATTTTGTGCACTCCTATTGTGGATATTACTGTATTTATCATTTAAACTGCATTTTTTTATAGGAATTATTGATATCCGACAGAGATTTTTAACCCCAAAAAACACATTTTTAGTAAAAATTGCCATAAATATTGAATTTTGAGTAAAGTTACTTGATTAAATTATCAAATTATTATTTAATAAACTTTAAATATTATAAAATGTAAATAAAAAAGCCATACATAGTATAAAATTGATGATTTTGAAAAATCGCTCCTAGGATTTGACCGAAAATACCCCCAGCACTTCCTCTGGCCATCTCTACCTAGCACTTTTTATTGAAAATATTCGTAATAAAAGCATTTATATTGTAAACTGAATTATAATTATATGAACATTAAAAATAAAGGATTGATTTATAGCGTAAATGATTATAATTTAAAGCCTTTTATACAAATAGAGTTGTTTTGGTCTATAATTTTGAATCTATTATTAAATACTTCCCTTTATTTCAGTTCAAAGCATTGTTTGATTTGTTTAATCAATAATAAATTATCAAGCATCGTTATATTGTTTCTTCAAAGATGTGCTCAAATATATCTCAATAAAATACCATGATACTTTGGATCAGTTATTTTGATTGAATTTTGATTTCAAAATTAAATTAAGTTTTGACAACAAAAGGGAAATATCGGCTTTTAATTCAATTTGAAGAGGAAAGACATGTTTTATTGACAAATGTAATCAAGTTAAAAATGATTGGCCTTTAATTAGATTCCTGATCAGAATAGAAATACCACCAGAGTCATTTTCATTGTGAAAATATGATGAAAAAGTTTAGAAACTCAATAGAAAAAGTGTAGCTCAGCATAACTGTAGTCATTTTTTGCTTAACTCGACTCTCTATTGATGACTTGTTATCACCAGAAATATGGAGCCATCAGTCAAACACTTTCTGTCAAAATCTTTTTTTCATCCTTTCCTTAGTTTTAGATCTGTTCTGATTGCGAGCAATGAATCAAAATTAGTAGACGTTTAAAGAAAAATGTTTTCAAACTATAAATTCAATACAGTTTTAAAAAGAGTTGTGTTCAGAGGGAACGCCATAATACCCAAAACCAGAAATTTTGATCGATCAACTTTCCATTTTCTAGCCTATCCATCCATAAACAAGATAACTGAACAAGATAATTGACTTAATTGCAACTATACACTCAACCATTAATTGATTTTCTATTTATAATACTATTTGATTATTAAGTTAACTAGGTCGAAAGGCCTGGATATTCCAATTAAGTTATCAATTATATTTTTTCATGATTTTGTTATGATTTAGTTATGATTTAGTTATGATTTAGTTATGATTTAGTTTTTGGTAATATATTTCAAGTGAGGAATAATATGCAGTCATTAGTGAGTGTAGTATTTTATTGAATATGAATAGACTTTTTTATTAGAGATACCAGTTTTACATCCTGTGCTTGTCCTGTTCTAGCCCTGTGCTCATCCCTTTTCTCATTGATTGAAAGAAAACAAAAATTGATTTATGAGTTTATGGATGGCCTCCAAACCTATTCAGATATGATTGAGACGTAACGCTTTGGTCAACAGTAGTGATGAAATGTCTGTCGTCTCATCCTATCGATTCTGTGCTATTCTGTCCTATTTTAGAGGACAACTAAATTCTGATTTACTTCTATTATTTGTGAACATTTGATAAAATGTTTGCTTTTATTCGTAAAACGTTTGGAAAGAAAGACATCATCTCTTGGTTTGAGTTTGAGATCGTATTCTCTTTGTTATGATTATTATATTATGACTTTTATTGGACGAACTCTTCAATCAAATTGAATTTATTTGAGACACGAACTCTATATTATCGGCTCTATCTTCTAATTTATCATTTCCATTCTGTTTAACAAGCTTAATTTCCTATGTTTAGTGGATACTATTTTTAAAGGAATAGAATCTTTAGATATAATAAATAATATTATTTGAAACAAACGATATGTTATTTTAATCAAAATATTTGATTAATGAACTAAATTTTAAATAATGGATATTATCTAACTATTTATCAATTTTATATAGATCAATTTAAAAAAGTCTTTTCTCCCTTAAAAGTAATAATTTTAGCAAATCTAGTCGTATATCAATTTTTGACATTTCTTTGAAGAGTTGTCAAGCTCAAACAACGAAAATTATTTTATATTGAATTATGTCAGGATAATTTATATTTAGACCAAAGATTAATACAGTTAAACCTCTATATCTCGACCACAAACCATTGTTTCAATAACCATTTTGTATTGAAAATTACCTCTATATCTAAGAAAGCTCTATATCTCAACCAAATTTCTATTCCCAAATCGGGTTTAGTTATAGTGGTTTTACTTATATTTTTTAATAATTGAATCGTTTTGTTCGAAAGAAAAGAGTTATCGCTATACTATTTTCAATACAACGATAACTCTTTTCTGCAATTTTCCAATTATTGGAGTGAAATATTTAGTTTTATTTATTAAATGCACTGACCAAGTACATTCATTAACCAAAGGCTATTTTCAAATAAATCATTACATATTTTACCAAGTTTAAACCCTTTCTATGGGTTTTATTGTTTTGTTGATATTAAGTTATAAAAATAAATTTGTATATATTCTAAGTTAAAACTTTCCTTACTCATTAAAATTTTGTTAAACATGAATAAATTTAATGTGCTTGCTCATATCACATCGAATAATTATAAATTTGGCCAAAAAAGACTAAATAATCGCTATATTAGACAAACGATTTTCAGATTAAATTATTAAAAAGTATTATCTTGAATCAAGATAGTTTTAACATTATATTGTTTCGTTTAAAAACAAAAATTAAAAAAATTTAATAAGAATTTAATTATAGATAATTTTTAGTAATATAATTTAATTCACCACTGGCTACACCCCAGTACACCTTAATCATTATTTATAAGGCAATTCAAACTTATTATAAAGGATTAAACTTGATCATTTTGATAAGTTATGAAATCTTTATTAATAACAAAATATAGTTTATTGTCGTTTTTTGAACAAATCATTTACAAACTTTGATAGAATGAATGTGTTGAAAGTCAGCAGTTTTTCACTTAAAATCTCATTTTTCAAAAGAAGAATAATTCGCACAAAAAATAAATCAATGAAAGAATGAATTCTCTGTTATTTTGTAAAATTTGATTCTTTGCTTTATTTCACTCATTTTATTGACTTTCAAAGTAGTAATTCAATAGAAAAAATAAACGATTTTTTTCATTGCGCTCTTTCCCTCCTTCCCCCCTTCCCTCTCTCTCTCTCTCTCTCTCTCTCTCTCTCTCTCTCTCGCCTCTGATGAGTTGAAAACCTAATTTAATTTAAGTTCAAATAAATCAGAACTGAATAAAAGAAATTCTAAGTAATGAAAGGAAAAGTATTAAAAGCATTTCTTTATGTTTTCATTTCATTTATTCAGTTTTTTCTTAATTTTTGATAAATGGAAAGACATAAACAATAAGTAGTGATTGTATGAACTCATTTCACATTAACTGTTGAATGTTTTCAATGGTGTCTTATCTTATTTTGTTTAATATTGAATGAAATCTTGTTTATCACTACAGTATTCATCATTTTATCGTCTCTTTTCCAATAAAAGTACATTAAATTATATATTTTTTACAAAAATAGTTCTTTTATTGAGCCAATGGATCGTTTTATTGATCAAGATTATTTTTTCCCTAAATCCTATTTGAAATATAACAAAGAATAAGTTCATATTTATTGATCTTGTTCAGTAATAGACAGTTATAGACATGTTATATATTTAGATTATGAATAAATATTGAGTGTATCAGAAATATATTCATATTTGATTGATTCATATATTAATATTTCTCGATGTCTCAAAATTTGCATGCTCAAAAATGATAGACGTAAGAACTATTGGTATTTACTATTGTGAGTGTAGGAGTGGGTGTGTGCACTCAACCAATTCGAAGACAGACTGAGAAGTGCACACAAAACCGAATCCGAGTTACGTATCCAAAACTAATGTTTATTAGAACAGATGTGAACAAACCTCTGATCGCAAATAAAATCCTAATCTCGAGAAACAGTGAAAAAAAGTGAGAGAAAGCGTATCGAAGATTAAAAGAGAGAAATAAAAGTAAATCTCATTTTACTCATTCAATGGATGTAAAAGTTTCGGATATTTTTCTCTTATTATATAATATATTATACGATTGGGATTCGACTTCTTTTCAAACATTAATTCATCTCATTTTCACTCATTTTGTTTTTTTCTCATATATTTTTTCATAGAGTCTTTTAAATCTATTAACTTTTCTTGATTTATCATTATACACTTTTTTTTATATCTAGTAAATGATGTGCACAAAATGAATGTATGTGTGCTATCGTCGGTTATTTATAATGATTTTTGACCCTGGAGATTTAGGCAAACTTTTTCAAATTCCAAATAAATGTCTTGAATTTATTATGTGGTAATACCTAAATGTAGACTATTCCTGATGAATGTTATCTAGTGTTTGGTCATCCATATGAATATATGAGAAAATAATAGCTTTAAGTGTTTTTTAAGTCATAAAGAAGTGATTCTTTTCATTGTCTTATTTTGAATACATTGAGTCAAATGTAATTTATTATATGCGATATATTGTCTCTCTCTCTCTCTCTCTCTCTCTCTCTCTCTCTCTCTCTCTCTCTCTCTCTGTCTGTCTGCCTTGCTAACTCATATGGTGTAAAATAACAAAGATAATACACTATGGAGTTTCAGAAAACTCATGAAAAATTGATTGTTTTATTCACATTTAATTAACTCTCTTTGGAACGACTGTATCGAAGATTTGCTTTATTTGATTCAACATTCAAATGGATTCTCTGTTTTACTTTTAGTAGTATTTCCACTGAAATAGATTTCTATATTATTCACGAATATATAAAAGTGAAGTCAGAATTGGTATTATATTTGAATTGTCTTTAATAAAATATTATTTATTAGACAACCTATTATTTATTTACTAAATTGAATGCTAGATGAAAAGAGCAAGATTGAATATGTAATTTTGTATGAATTCATTCTTTATTTATGAATTCAAATATCACAGTAGACATATCTTGGACAATTTTTTATGTGATTCAAGTGAAAAATGATATTTTTCTTTATTTTAAAATTTAATTTAAAAATTTTTAATAAAAAAAATGTCACAAAAAGTTTATTTTATGTTTTCATTATTTTTTTGATAATCTTTATTGTATGAAATGTCACTGATATAATCGAGGGTAGTTTTACATAATATTCTCTACAAAATTAAACCTATAAATCTCGTTCAGCATTTCTCATGTCATTCATACCATATGATCTAGTAATCTTTATAGTATTTTTATGTTCTTGTTCACCTTTTGCATCATTGTTCAGTGTCTCTTTCGCTTTAGATGACATCCCCTCCGACTCTTCACTTAATTTATTAACAATCACTGAGTAATCGGCCCAAAGTTTTTTGAATTGAATGTTCCAGTTCTCTTTAAGTTCAATAAATTTAAAATGGAGTTTAACCGCATCTCCCGCTATATCCTTGGGTGCATTCCTTAAACTTTCTAGATCCTTTATCACATCACTTGTATCTCTCAATGTCTTACTATACAAATTCAAGACATTAGTTACGAATTGGTCGAATTCCTTTCCCTTTCCGGCTTCATATTGTGTCTTCTTAAATTGGTCATTGTCCTCGGTATATTTTTGAACGAATTCATAGAGTTCTTTCTGATAGGCTTTAATGCCTTTAACGTCTTCTTCAATATCGCCATATTGTGAAACGATTCCACGAATCACTAAAAATAATAATAAAAAACAAAAGTTATTAATAAGTTTTTGTCACAAAACTTACCCAAAATTATTGTGAAAATACTTAAAATAATGTTTAAATTCATGTCTTAATAATGTTTTAAACTGACGTTTCTTTACGTTTCTATCGTTTACTAATTAAAAAAAGTAAACTAAATATACAGATGTTTTCACCTAAAATCTGATCTTTGATCTGATGACTAATCATTGAACTGATCGTTGAACTAATCATTGAACTAATCTTTTCATATATTTAGTTAATTATTGTAAAAAAAGAGAGAATTAGAATCTATAGTAAAGTCATTATTTTGGATTAAAAAGGAATTAAATTCTATCGATATATTCATCTCATGTTCTCTGAATTAATGGTTATAAAAGACGACAAAAATCATTAAAAAAGAAGTCAATCATTAACTCTGTATTCAGTTATATCTGATTGCAATTCATCAGACAATAGGCCTCAGAATCATTGCTAGAATAAAGTTAATGTGTGGTCATTAGACAACTTTTTTATGTAATGAAAATTCTTATTTCGTAATTTATCTTTATAATATTCTAAATGTAATTTGAAACCACCATGATTATTTTATATTTTATAACTTGAATAGTAGTGAAATTTGAACTATACTTATGCTTTTTTGAACAAGTGAAATTTGATATATAATTTTTTTGAACAGAATATTTTTTAGAAAATTTAATTAAAAAAATATACTTGTAACTTTAATTTGAATTTAATATATTTTTATTAGTAACTCAATACATGAATAGATCTTGGTCATTTGTAAGGCTTTATTTTTAAAATGAGTTCCTAGAGTAAAAATAGTTTGTAATTTAGGAGAAAGTAATTAAAGTTTTAACAAATGCTAATTAAACTAAGTTTTAATGAGAAAATTCATTGAAAGTCACCTCTAAATTATATTTACAGACAATCAAAATATGAATGAATTACAATAAAACCTAATCGCTGTAACTATTGATTACACTTTTAATCATTAACTAATGTTTAAATTTGTTTCTACTTTTAAATATATATTTCTTTGTCAAAAGTATTCACTTTTATTGAAGTAAACTCTTAAATAGAAAATCAAATTTTATATTACAATGAAGTCATAGAAAATATAACATTTAACTTAAACAGTGGTAAACTTTCCTTACTCAAATATTAAATTATAAAATATAAGTCACTCTCAAGAGACAAATGAGACCAGGGTACTTTCTCCTTCAGATTCTAATAAACCAATACATTGTATTAAAAATTCACTTCAAATTTAATCAATTCAAAAGAGAAAGGAAGAGAAATGGCAAACAAAGGAAGAGAGAGAGAGAGAGAGAGAGAGAGAGAGAGAGAGAGAGA
>JAQFZM010000996.1:0-22211 GCA_034695785.1 Galumna obvia | reverse complement strand
AAAGAATTGCATTCGCATGAATATACTAGGAGATACAGGGACAAAATGAGTCTAGCTTAAAAAGGCACTAACTGTATAAAAACTAATTTGTTGGCTTCACTTTCTCAACACTTCGACAAATAAAGTCGATTCATATGAGACATAATATGCTTAACATTAAACACCGATTAATGTTTCGATCAAATGTCGTACAAAATAAGTATAATTAATATTTTTAATCAATTTTTTCGACTCTAAATATTATTTTACTTTAGTTTTATTCATTTGAAGTAAAACCATCATTATTATTAAGCATTGTCCTAGGTAAATTGATTTGTATTTCTTTAGTGTCAGGCGTAACACTAGTTTTAAATCTGCATTAGAGCCCAAAGATTGGGGAAAAAGTAGTTACAAAATTAGAGCCTAAAAATAGTCAAAAAATACTTGAAAACAAAATTTATATAAAAAGTGTTAATTTTAAAATTCTTACAAAATTCCCTCAAATTTCCCCTAAAATTGAACTTTATGGCCCACCCTGATATAATCTCTTATTGATTGAAACTTTTTTGTTGGTAAAAGTGAGAAATGCAGAGAATATCAAATAATCCATCAAATTCTAGAAAGAGGTTTATTTATTACAAACAACAGATTTTTGTAATTCTTTGTCGACAAATGCTTTACTTCTCGTTTCAAATCGAAAATAGTTTGAAAACTTTGGTATTTCACTAATCGTTGCAAAAAAAGAAAGAGAGAAAAGGATAAGTATTTTGAAGATTTCTAATATGATTCTAATTTAGTGGTCGCCAACAAATTCACCTTTATTTTATAAAAACCTTTTTCATAATTACCTAGATTACTTAGTTAACTTTTATATACAAAAATATGATTATATAAAACTTTTTAATTTGTTCTCTTCTGAAAGCATTACTTTAAAAGTATTTAATTAAACTGTTGTTGTTTTCAATACTTTTAATGAATTAAATAGCAGTTAATAATAGACGTATTATGTTTTGAGTCAAAATTCACTCAAATTTTCAGTAAATACGGACCAAAACTTTAATTATTAGTTTTATTACATTTTTAATACTTCGACATAATTTCGATGTTAAATATTAAATGTAATTCAATGCACTTCTTTAATGTCCTTCTGTTTTGGGTAATTATTGTCTCATATAATGACAGCTCTTAACAAAACAATATTTATCACTCTTTATAAAGGCACGACAAACTTAGAGCGAACTAAAAACTCTTCAAATACATAGTTACTCACTATTGAAATAATATTACAATACAAGTATTTCAATAGTGAGTAACTATGTATTTGAAGAGTTTTTAGTTCGCTCTAAGTTTGTCGTGCCTATATATAAGCAAACATTAAATTATAGACTTCTTATAAACAATGGATAGAAAGTAAAAACAAATTCGTGTTAACTATAATACAAAATAATACAAAAATTTTGAACAAATTTTATATATTAATGAATATACAATCAATTTATCCCTTCAACTAATGTGAGTAAAAAAATGTCGAATTATTTAACAGATTTTATATTCATTAATATTTTTGTGCGAATGTTTTTCAAAGGAAAAAGCAGTCAATCATTAAATTCCAGGGATTATAAGCTCTACAAATATTAAAAGTTTAAATTTTGATGGTTAACATTCCTGACCAACTTTAGAGAATAATCAATGGACAACAGCAAAATGTTCCTCATTATATTTTGAACCATTAAAAACCCTAAGAGTATATTAGTCTCATTTTGTGGATATCATTTGTTCATATTTTTAAAAAAGATGTGATTCCTATATATTCCTATTTTTTCTCTTTCAGTTGATGAGAGTACTCGTATTGAAAGCTTTCATATAATTGGTGTCGAAGCAAAACCAGAACAACCCAATGATTTAGAAAAAAGTAGTCAATATTTTGAGGCAAAAAAACAAATAAATTGCTGTCAAACACAATAACAAAAGGGTTTGAATTTGGAAAAAAAGTATTAGGTTACTTTTATTGGCGCATTCGCTCTTTAATGTCTGGTTTTACTTTTCAATCAATCAATTGAAGTATGTGTTCCACTGGTGGTCGACACTCGAGATCGTAGATATAAAAAAAGATAGAGTAAATAAATAATAAGAAGAGAAAAAATTGATCGTGCAAATTTTATTTCATAAAATATTGCTTCCATTGAGTTAATGGAAAACTGATAAAATTTAGTACAAAAAATGAGATTTTTTTTTATTGCACCAAAACGTTCTTAACATCAGTTAAATTTATTACACTTTTATTGTGAAAAATATGAAACACAAAAAAAAACATAAATATTGTGTTCTTAATAATTTTATTTCGAAATAATTTCTTAATTTAGAAAAAAAATATTTGAAAAAATTAGTATTGTTTTAAGAAATGTTTGAAGACATCAATCCATGTCTTAAACAATGAAATACAGACATAAAACTGGTTTACATTACATTTCATGAATCGATTCTATGTTTTATTGATTTTATTCAAATAAAAAGTTGTTTTGGGTTTTTGTTTGCTTTAAGTCTTTCAAAAGCAAATATTCTTGTATTTTGAAGAATATGTGAATAACAGTTAATTTTGTAAACCATAAATGATAATAATCGAGTCATTAAATATCCGGATCATTGGGACGACAATACTATAGTGACTATAGTGTAGTCATTAAAGAATATTCATTTATTTAGGTTTCAATAAACAAAACTACTCTGAAGTCATTGCAGACCTTTTGATGTTATATCGTATAAAAGAAGTCTATTCATACCAATAATGTACTCAAATTATAGGCCTTTAATGAGCTTATAATACATATATGCCTATACCCTTATGTACATGTATGTATGTATTATAACTCAATACCATCAATATAATATCAATATACCTATTTCTTATAACAAGTATACATACAGTCAAAGTCGATCTACGGTTGGTTATTCACACATAACCTTTTACTGGGTTTAGATATGTTGAAAATTTTTTCAGAGTATATAATTAGGATATTTGACCCCCAAAATGCAATTGACAGAATTCAAATATTTCAATCTTTTTTTTCATGCTAATAGAATGAAAATTAGGTAGATATTTTTAGTCTTCCATAGAGTTTACATTGATTAAAATAAAAAATCCTAAATAATTTTCGTTAGAAAAATGAAACATGCAATTGATGAATTGAAAATTTTAGATTGAACATGATAAAAATGAATATAATTGAAAATTAAATTTATCAAGCTCAATATTGGGACCAGGACTCAATATTGGTGAATAATCATGAATGAGGAATAAAGGTTAAAAAGGGTTTTTTAATTGATTACAATATCCAATAGAATATCTCTACAATTTTCATCATGCTTATTTCATTAATATTCACTATAGTTGTTAAAAATCATCTTAATAGAATTGGGTGCCAAATAACCTAGTTTTATACTCTGAAAAAATTTTCAAGATATCTCTACCTAGTAAAAGGTTATGTGTGAATAACCAACCGTAGATCGACTTTGGATTGACTGTATATTAATATATCAATAATTCCCTTAATATACATTTTTGTATTACTTGTAATACAATTAAAATTATCAAATAAAGTGATGGTCACACAAAAACTTAAATATTACAGATTATCAACAAATTCAAATTCAAATTCAAATTCAAATTCTTTGCTCAAAGGTTTGACTTTTTATTTAAAATATAAATCTATTTTATGTCTAGAATTGTGGAAAATATGAATTTTTATCTAGCTAAAATAAAAGAGAATTAAGAAGGGGTCAGTTTTTTATTGCATTTTTGTGGAAGAATTTTTCGCTGTTCAGTTGGGAGGGGGTATAGACCCTATTTATATAGTATTGTCAATACCGTCTTTGTAAAAATAGTTCAACATTTAATCAAATGTTCAATGCTTTTCTATCTTGGTGGTTATCAAGTTAAATATGCTATACTTGGACATTATGTTATAATCAAAATCAAGAGTAGAGAAGAGTATTATAACTTTTACAGAAATGTAGATATAATTACATAACTTTGAAGTAATTTTTGAAAATTTCTAAAATATTATATTCTATTATTAATAAATTTTTCATTAAATAGAAATAAAGGGAACTCCCATTTCGAAAGAATTGAAGTGAATCTGAGTCCTGACATTGAATATAAGTTCAATAATATTTCAATCCTTCAATTTTGATAAATTATAATTAAGATCTGCGCCTAAAGAACTATACATAACAAGAATTGATTGATTAAAAGCAGAGAAAGGAACAGTTACTGGTCTTTCTTTCACATAAGATATTACTGAACTCTGACGTGAAAACTATATTAATTGCAAACATTTAATCCATCGGTTGTTATACTCATCGAATAAAAATAAAAGAATTGAAGCAAAAGATATAAAGAATATATAAGAAAATAATTCTTTCCTTTCTTTTCATTATAATTGTGTTTTGAATATAACTTATATTATATAAGAAATACATGTCATTAACTTTGAATCAAAGCAAATATAAGGCATAAGTTTTGGTCTGATTTGCAAATATATATACCAATGAAGTATATATACATATTGTTCTTGTGAGATGAAAAATTCAGCCGGGCATAAATACGAACAGAATGTCATCTTATTAGTGAACACATGAAAGGCAAGGGGAGAGAAGGAGAGAGAGAGAGAGAGAGAGAGAGAGAGAGAGAGAGAGAGAGCGAGAGAGAGAGAGAGAGAGAGAGAGAGAGAGAGAGAGAGAGAGAGAGAGAGAGAGACTTTTACGTCAAAATACCTGATGTTTTGAACGGTTGTTATGTTATGTTAAGTACTCTTGAGTTTGCTTTCTATGTAAACAATTTTTGCAGAAATATTGTTATACAGAACTTAATAATTGAATAGAAAAAAGTCTGATATAATGCATGAAATAAATCTTTTGTTATATTCTCGACTCTAATGCCATAAGAAATTCAATTCAGAGAAATGATATTTTTAAAGAGAAAACTTATGAAATAAAATTAAAATTATTTTACATAAATTTTAAGGAAATTATTTAAAAATTTGTTGATTTACTTTAGGTTTAAATATGTTTTCATTCCTTATATAAAAAGAGATAAATTTTATAAAACAATGAATATATTTCGGCTAAATTTTCTCAATTTTATAAGAATACAGTTTTTAAAAAAAATTTTAATTAATAAAAGAAATTATAGAATTGAGAACTATATATAAGTGTAAACTTCACCTCAACGTTAAATTCTTATATTTTTTAAAACTAAAAAAAATGAGAAGACATTCAAATACGCAGAAAATTGCATATTTTGAATTCAATTAATTACTAGAATAATATTTTTCTGAAGAATAAATACATAAAATTTATATCTTTTATCAGTTGATTATTGTAATAAGGATTGAATTCCTAATAGATTATCCTAGCTCAAATAAGCCATTTAACATCCAATCAAATTTGCTTTAATATTATACAATAATAATATAAAATCAATTAAATATTATATTTATTTGAACGGAACCTATATCTCAAACAATTTGATGGTTTAGGTTATCGTCAATCATAACAATTGATATATTCTTAGGATTAAAAGTATTTCCATTGACATCACATTCACATCACGTTTAGCTTCGACTCAAGTATTCGCGAATAAATTTATTACTTTTAACGTAAGTTTTCTTTGTATTACAATTCAATGTTATTTTTTATACTTCGGACACAAATTTTAATTAATACAATGAAACACATTCACAGCGTTAGAGCTCTGACATATAAATGCCATAAAATAGAAAATTGAGTGGATTTCCAACACATTCCCAATATATTCTTGTTATCAATTTTATGTTAAAATAATAAAATAGTGGTTAAGACTTAAGGAGTGCTTCACTTTTATATGTTTTTTTTTTCAGTTAAATGTTTTAGTTAAGGTATGAGTCTTATAATCTATTTTGTATAATAATGCTATAATCAATTTAAAATCACCTTGTTTATCATTATACATTAAAACATATGGATTTATTTATATAAATTCAATTCAATTCTTTGAATTAAAATAAATTTAATATTAGATTTTCTGTTTAATAGAATTATTCTTTAAATGAAATCAATTTGACTCAATTTTTAAGTTAAAACTTCCGGACGTCTATTAAATGATATAAAATTAAAAAATACTTAAGTGATGGCTATAATACACTTAAGAAAGAAAAGCCATAAAATATGTTGAAATCACTTATATTTATGGAATGCGCCCTTAATTTGGATATTGAATTATTTTGTTGAATATATTATCAAAATTACACTGATTAAATTCAGATATTTATTGAATTTTCAATGAAAGAAGATATATACATGTATATTATTTAGATATAAAACAAATTGTAGAAAACTAAAATTAACTAGGATTTTCATGAGATTATCTTGATAAAAGTTTAACCAAAATATTTTGATAAATAAAAACTTATAAAAGCAATATTATATAACTTCGATTAGAAAATAGATTAAATTTAAGGCGAATTTAATTTCAATTTTTGCGTCTAAAGAAAAGATTGTTTTTCTGATAATCTCTTGAAATAATGGACTCAACAAACAATAAATTGTAAGAAAAGTTATATTTTTTGGATAAATTTTGAACAAAATTTATACGTTTTAACTGAAGTGAAGCCAAAGATTAATTTGAGAATCAAATCACATAAAGAGAATAATTTGTTTAATGATATCATAAACTGAGTTTCAAAAACTTTTTTACCCTTTTTTGTAATCTTCGGTGAGAATTAATGTTTAGATTTGAATATTTCTAAATATAATTATAATTCGTTTATATCTGTTTTGAATGATTTCAATTCAACTAATTTAATGTTCGTCTAATTGCAAATGCAAACCACCGGTGCGTAAACAGTAAACGTGTGCTCTTAGCGGACCGCTGGTAGTGGACAAGTGATGGATTGATTTAAATGTGAGCCATAATTAATACATATAATTCATAACCTTATTAAGTTTGGTCCGACTCTTTTTTTAGTGAAAACAATTGAATTTCTGATTCCAATGATATTTTAGCGACACTTCTATTAGTGTTATTCGTGTTGTTATAAATGACTAACGAAAGCCTTTATTCTAATTCTAATCGACTTAAATATTGGAGAAATAGTAGTTGTTTTGTATGGATTTACATCACTCTCTCGTTTTGTTAATATTTTAAAAACTATCGCTTCATTCGCTTCAAAATTCATAGTGTTTTGCAAAAGAGTACAGAATTCTCGCAAATCGATCCAAACTTTATATAAAAGAGAATTTGAGCTAAAATTCAAACATATATTATATACATATATATATGTGTATATATATAATATATTCTTTAATAAATTATAGTAATACATGAACTATACTTTAAGTATAACAGAGTTGAGTGCTATGAAGTGCCAAATATTATTGTAGCTCTGCTTCACTTCCAAACTCTTGCAGTTTGTCTGAAAATTCCTTCACTCTTTTCGGTCAAACATTAGTTTTCAATCTTTTATAGGGAATACAAAATAGAAAGCATTCAAATTAATTGATGTTTCCTTTAATAAATTCTCATTATATAAAATAAACAGAGAAAATCATTGAAAAGTACCTTGGTGCACGAAACCTAATCAATATTAGTCGCATTTATCAGAGCGTGAATTTGCAAACAAATTGGAGTTCATTTCACACAATTATTATTCAAATAATCAATTTTCAAAGACTATATTCACAAAATTACGTCAATAATTTAAATTTCAATAAAAACTTATTTATATATTTTAGAAAATTCTAGAAAAAGACTCATATATTAAATAAAATTTGACTGTAATTCCATTAAACAAAACTAAATTAGTAAACTAAGTGTATGTGGGAGGCAAAGGGAGAGAGAGATTTACTAGCTTCAAAGCTATTTCTCTAGAACAATTTTCATTTAGGTGTTAAAATCGATTGAATGATAATTAGGTTTTACCTCCGATAAATTCTGGGAATATTTCTATAATAATAAAAATAAGTTGAATTTTTTCTAAAAATTTCTGATGGAATAGTATTATATTATTATTAGTACCATGTATATAACCTTATCCTTTGCCCTTTAATCTGATGGGACCAATCGGGGGCCTATAGAGGGCCAAAAGTGGGTATCACTAAATAACCTTTATTCTAATAACTTGGAATCAATAGCTTTTATATATTACTATATTTGATGAAATATCAAAATAAATAACCATACTATATTTTTGAAATTCCCATTCTTTTTGAGATAATTCTTAAATTCTGTCTCTAATATAAGTAATACCTTATAACCGAAATTGTAGTGAATTATGTAATTAGGTTTAGGTTTAGGTTTAGGTTAATTAAAATAATCATCAATTTTCAACAATCATATTATTAGTCATTAGTTATGACCAGGGATGGCGAAAGGGGGGGTATTCCGGAATACCCCCCTAGAAGGCAAAATTTTCAAAATACCCCCTATAGGAGTTTGGGACCCTTAACATTAGCATCTATGAACAGACACTAGGTCTGTTGGCATTTTTGGGTCTAGGGTAGGGTATTTTGGCCAAAATACCCCCCCCCCCCTTTCGCCATCCCTGGTTATGAGTCATAATTATTTTTATAAAATGTAAACTAAGAAATGATTTTAATTATTAAAATTTAATATTTTTACACATTTTTCATATAAAAATAATATAAATACAAAAATTACTTAAAATTTATTTGATATCAATTATTGAAAACCTTTTCATTAAATTAGAAAAATTACCATGCTACAACGCAATAAGCAGGGAAAAAATAGTAAAGGGTCCTATTTCAGATAGACTAGGTACAATTAAGAACATTGTTCAGCAATTTTTCGAAATTCAAAAAAAAGACCTAAAATGACTTTTTTCGTTCGTTTAAGAAAATCTGATCAAAAATATATTCAAATTTTATTAAAACTTTATTAATGGCAGCGAAATATTAAGGCATAAAATATTGACTCAAAAACAAGTCGTTTATATTTTTAAAATATTGGCGTTTAGTTCAAACACATTGTAATTGTAATGTAATGTAATGTTATGCAAATTTTTGTATAAATTCGAGTTCATATAACAACCAATTTCACTCAAAACATTATAATAAAAAAATGGTTCAAATATTAAAGTAATTGACAGATATTGTACTCTAAAATGAGTTGATTGCAATAATAGACAGCATATAATCGGGTAAATATGGAATAAATATATTAGCGATGATTTGATATAAAATTCTTGAAATAATTTGACTTTTTCTTCAAAATTTAGTTAAATTCAATTCACAACATTTTTAAGCGAAAATACAAAAAAATATTTAATTGAATTTTTTTTCTTAATCTTAATATTTTGCTTTAAATGGGATTTAAATTTGAGGCTTAAGAAAAACACGATTAGGAAAACTGTAAACACTTTTCAAAAAGAAATTATTTTTTATAAAATACTAATTTTGACTAAAAATTTTGATAAAAATATTCAACACTGAAATCTTATAATATTATATACATGTATTTTATTTGGGTTGTGCAAGAGCAAGTTCCCCAGTTTCAAATATTCTCACAAATAATGGAAATGATTGTCATTCACTAACCTTGCTCACTCGCTCGCTTAAAACTATGAGTTTATGGAGCATTTAATTTCTTAATTAATTTGTTCTGAAAAATAACGAAAAAAACCGAGACTTAAGTATTTAACAAATTTAGTGATGAATTTAAGGATAGAATAGTTTTATAACTTATAAGTACACAGATTTTGTGAGTCTTTGTTGCCATCACTGACTGGTCTCTAATAATAAGCAAAAAATTGATTCAACATTAAAATCATATAAACGGTTAGAATTTGAAATGTTTAAAACGGCTTAATATGCAAATATATTGGGGTTTGGAGTGACTTAACATCTGTCGAATTCAGTCAATTTGACAAAAAAATATGATTCGCCGACAAAACTCTCTTAAAGTATTGCTTTTGAAATGAATGAACAGAAAAAATGATAAAAATTTTGTGAACATAGAGTTGAAGTATATTTTCAATTACGACTTTCTTTAGCGGAAATTCATGAAATACTTTTCAAGTTATAAAAGTGTTTGGGCACAGAATAGTAGGCAAACTCTGAAAGAAATTTGGAAATGTTGTGGCTTTTGATTTGAAAAACCCGATCCGATAGAAATCTTGTCTTTATTTTATTCATAAATTCACAACAAATACATACGAAGTTTGAAAGTTTTTTTTTTCGTTTTTCTCTATAATATTCACAGAAAGGAATGATATGATTGAAACTGAAAAATCAATTTTATAAAATGAAATAAACCTCCCGAAGGACACACTCTTCTCCTGAATATTTGAAAGCATTTTATTGACTGCATCTCAATCTATGACCCAATCATATGAATGTTTGTCAACTAAACTCAATATATATCAGAAAATATTGTCATAGAATTGCCTCAATTTTCAATTCCTAACATATTTTATATATTTTAAAATACATATTAATTATATAACAAATAACTGTAAAATAGATAACCATATATGATTATAATAAGCTTGCTAATTTAATATATTAGTTATTTGAATAAAAGATTATTCAATATCTACTAATATATAAATAATAATTTATTTATTTAATAATAAGTATTATTATTGAATGAAATGATTCAACCGTTTAATACTATAAAAATGATTTGAATCCACAGTAAATGGGAATCCATTTTCATTATTCAAAATTTTTTGATAACATTTTTTGAGTAAATATTTATCTTTAAAAGAGTCGACAAAAAGTTTTCTCACTCTTTTTATTTTCAATAAACTTATTCAACAAATATTTTGTGGAAATCAATAAAAATATAAAAATTTATCTTGTTTAGTTTTGTATTCTTTAGACAAAATTAGATATTAAGAGATAAATAACTTCATAAAAGAGATAACAACAATCATTAATCACGTGTTTGTTAAATTTCTCTGTAAAAATAACCAAGATTATTAATCAAAACTATTATTTTACATAAATCAATGGCGTTCTTATAAAGATATCCCGAAAAAGTGGTGTTTGAAGTGAAAAATCGTTATTCAAATGGATTTGATTAATGAATTGTTTACTTTAACCGAATTAAGTCATTAATCAAATCGGTATTCAATTAATTTATTTATATCACTATATATTAGATCTAAAGCAGAGATCATTACATTTGAGATTAAGTATTATGAGTCAGGTCTGTGTCATCATTAAGAGCAATGACGATGTTATTTGATGTGACCAAGTATACTATACTTTCTATTTTCTTTAAACATTTTTTAAACCTTTTTAAATAATTATAAAAATCTCTATTCAAAACTTAATATTTTTTAAAAAATTAATTATAAAAATTACAAAAATATTGAATTTAAAGACATTTAAAGATTATTTTATTCCATCAATTTTTCTTTAAATTAGAATAAAATTTTAATTATTTGGAGTTTTGTTATCTTTTTTTATGTAACACTTTTTGTGTCAAAGTTTTGTAGTGAGTGGTCAGCCCTAGGATTTTCTTTATAAACGATGTGATGGTCGAGAGGTTCAGTCCATAAATCGATTCAAATTTGCGATAATCTGTGTGTCTATCGTTATATCTTTTTTCTGGTTCTCTATTTCTTTCTTATAGTCTTTCCTTTTATCCCATGTTTTTTACGGTCTTTTTCTTAGATGTATTCCATTGTGAACTGAGTTTTTCTTTTTAATAAAGAAATAGTGAGGTCTAACTCTCAAACTCTATGATAAATGAAGTCTTTGCTGTTTTCGATAACATAAATATATGCGAATGAGATCTTGAATTATAATTTAACAGCAATGAAGAGCTCAGTCCCAAAGCTCTCAATCCCTACACAACTACAGAATATTTGGGCAAATATTGATCTCAATATACATTAGATCTTCAATTTATAAACAAATTAATATCAATAAAAAACATCTTTACATTTGGTATTTGTTTTGAAAAATTTGTTAATTCTTTAAACTGACTAAAACTCATATAAAATTTATATTAATTTCTGTGACGTTATTTCTCTTATAATTTATAAATACCTCAAATAAAGTCAAATAAATTATTTAAACTAATGTCTTATGTCTTTCTACCGATAACTTCATCCAAATTCAATTTATTCGGACTATTCGTCCAATTTTTTCACTTTTTTGTATCAAATAAACAACATTTGAGTTGAATGCGAATTATTTAAATTCAGATAAAATGTATTCAGAATATAATGTCTTAGGAATATAAACAATGCAATAATTGATCTTAAAGTCAAATTGTTGTTGAGATGTAAAATTTTAAATAAGATTAACCTAGGTCATGTAAGTTGAGATCACAGGAAAAAAAATATGAGAAGTTATAACAAAAGCTATTTCTGCTGAAAACGAGTGAAATCTTTCTCGAAAAATAACGAAGAATTCAAAGTTTTTTACAATAAATTCTATTGATTTCATATCAAAGTTATCTCTAAAAAGCAGTGAAAAACGTTTCAACACTTCTTTCAACTTATCTTTTGAACATTTGTCGAATCAAATGGTTTTCACTTCTGTAGAGGAATGAAAATTACATTTTGAGAAAAAAAACCATTTAATTCGTACACATTTTAACCACTGATTAGAATTTGATAATTGCATTGCAATCTGTGAACACATTTTATGTTCTTTAGATGTCGTTTAAAAAGAGTAACTTTTGTAACAATTCTTCCGGAATGAAGTCTTTCTAATGTTTGGTCACAATCTTTAAATATATTACACTATTGGAGACATTTAGTGGTCGATTGTTTGTTTGTTGAGTCAATTGACTTACTCTCAACCCTTAAGCATCATTAATGACCGAAATATCAACTGATTTAACGACTAATACAACTTCAATACATTTCCACCAAATTATAGACATTCTATGATTCGACTCATTTATTTCACTAACAAATTGTCAATTCTTATTATGTGTCTCTCAATGAGTGAGTGAGTGAGTGAGTGAGTAAGTGAGTGGGGGAAGAGTTGGAGAGAGAGAGAGAGAGAGAGAGAGAGAGAGAGAGAGAGAGAGAGAGAGAGTTTAATGATATTCTATAGACTCAAATCCATCAGAAAAATTATGTTTCAAAGCAAGAAATTTTTTATAAACGAGCAAGTTAATTTATTGCGGAACGATAAATAATATTACTCTCGAGAAGAGAGTGAGAGAAGTAAATCAATAAATAAGTTACGAATGAATTGATTTTTGGTTCTCAAAATGACATATCATTTAATACAATATATGAGAGAATATGAGACGTAAATTACATATTCTAATGAGAGAATAAAAAATCAATTGACAGGTTTAGAGACCATAACAACAATTTTGTTGGCCAACACCTGCCTATAATCAAGTTTTTGCGCAACACTTTTGTTCAAAATTTTTGAGAGTAATTAAAATTTTTATAAACAACTGAAATAACTTAAATTTTGATGTAAATATTCATTAAATTCATTAAATTTCAAACTTTAATAAATTATTAAATAAAGGCTTGACTTTAATGACAAAAATTAGTGAAACACTGCTTTTTAAACTCATTAATACATAATATAAATTAAATATAAATTTAATTATAATTTTAAAATTGAAATTTCAAAAAAATCATTATGTTTTGAGCCATACTTTTAAGTATAATTGAATTGAAATGAGTTCTTCAAGAAATAGTGGCAATTGTTCAAAGGCTCAAAGAAGAAAACAAATACAATGAATCTTTTCATGTGAATAAACGGTAATTTTTTCAGTGTTAATATATTCCATTAAGACTATAAGTCACAAATATATTTAATGAAAAATCCTAAGTGTGTGGATGTGATAATTGAGCCATTCTTTCATTCTTTCTAATGATATGCATTTTTTATGTTTCTTTCAGTTCTAAGAAATCTTAGATTTAGTTCGATTACTGAATATATTGACGACACGAGTGTTTGTTCTGAGACTTTGTTTGTCTTCAAAGAGATTAAGAATTAGACAAAAATATTTTCTATTGTATAGAAAAACAGAATTTTTGTCGATTGTATCGAATGAATAACGAGAGACCGACTGAAGACTAATCTCTAAGCTTTCATTAAACACTGTTTTGTAAAATAATAGGAAAACATTTATTCAATTCCGAAACTTTGACTGTATTTTTGTCTATACTTTGATTATACAATGGTTTTGACCAAATTATTGATACTAAAGAGTTGAGTAATAGATATGTGGAGTAATCACTTACTTGTGTTTGTGTGGATCCCTTACCAGTAGAAGGTTGTATGACTTTATCGCAATACGATCCCTCCAAGAAAATGAGTCCCGACGGTCGCGTCGAACTCTCATTTTCGAAGTAGAATAAGATATTCTGGAAGAGTACAAACCATCTTAATTGCCACTTGCTATTATCTGAAGTTCTTTTGAAGAGGTGTCCGCGAAGGCCGTTGTCGTGCAGTGCTTTCTCTGAGAGGGCCAACAGTTGTAATTCGTTCATACGAATACTTCTCTGCATTTTTCTGTATTTGTTTCAATTGATTGACAATAACTCAATATTTGAACTTAATTTGAAGGCGTTTTCAAATGAAAGCCAATGCAAACAGTTCTGCACTTTTCAGTTCGCAATTAAATACATTAAATGCAGTGAATGACATCAAATGTCTCATTAAGTGGCAAATAAAGTCATTCTGTGTTCTTCAATCACTCAAATCTATCATTGTTTGACTTTTCTTGAAAAGTTTCCTAAAGAAATGGAAGAAATGGAAGAAATGGAAGAAACGGAATCAGAATATTCTTTTGATTTAAGTTTAAAGAGTTTTAAAATTTGTATATTTACTTAAAAAGTCATTATTATTGACCGCATTATTAATAATTTCAAAAATATTATTGATTTTCATAACTCCGATGTTTTTTAAACTTAAGGCCGAAATTATTAATTACTTTAATTTGAGTCAAAAACACATAAATTTTGATGAAATAAAAAAAAGTGATTCCAAAAGTCTTTCGGTAGTCTTTTCATGATTTTAATCTTTAAAAATGAAGGAAATCGATGATAGAGTTATTTAATATATAATATTATATAATTTTAAGACTTTAATAGTGATGATTCTATAAAGTGATCATTGATCTAATGATAGTATTGAAATCGTACTCTTTATTGCACTGTTAGTTGGCCTCAACTCATCCCTAACTCTACCAGCAATTGCAACTTACAATCAAAAGGTGTATGGAGTGCACAGACGCCGCACAGCCATCCAGATAATGATGCGTTTTTCTGTGGCCGGTCTTCAGACACATCTATTGAAAGCATTCATCCAACAGATATCGATTGAATAAGAATTTAGACTCACTTTTACAACAATTTCTCTTCTCTTGTATTTAATTATCCGAAAATACATTTTCATTAAAAAATTTAAAGAAATAAATATTTTTCAAAAAAAATAATTTTTGAATTTCTTATATTTTGCCCCAAATCTGATATTTTCGCTGATATTTTAGTGTAATATTTAGAAAATATGAGACCACTCTTTATCTCCAGTGCTTTCCTAAATTGAATTTTCTCTTTATTTGATCAAGCAACATTTTTTGTTTAAATTTCTTATTAAGTCTAACTCTTCGCTTAATTTTATTAAATTTCTATAAAAATAATTGTTTGAACTCTCAAATAACTTTTTTATTCTGGTTAACTTAAAATTTTATTTGTGAAAAGTATTAATCAATTAATAAAATTAAAACAATAAAATCAAATAAATTTTACTAAATATTTATTTGATTTTTAGGGGAATTTAACGAATAATATTTGGAATTTTGAAACAAAAAGTGTTTGTTTTTGAAAAATTAATTCATTTAATGGTTTTGTTTTTGAGAGATTAGAAATAGTTATAAATATTTGAGAATTCGTCGGATTTTCACACAAAATGAAAACTTTTTCTGCAAAACTATAGCAACGGTTTCTCTTACGTCAAACATTAATCCAAAACAAATAGAAAACCGAATTTCAGAAGAATTGCTTTTATATTCAAATGTTTTTAAAAAGATATTCAAAATGAATACTAGAATAAATAGCGGACGAATCAAGCAAGGTGAATTCACAAAGACTATCTACACCTGGATTAAAGATGGTTTGTATGATAATTGCATTCATCGCTTATTTATAAAGCATAGAATCGTAGCTATAATCAGAGGAAGAGGGAGAGAGAGAGAGAGAGAGAGAGAGAGAGAGAGAGAGATTTCAATTAAATGACAGATTTATTTTGTCATTTTAGCAAAAATGAAGAGCTATATTATTCAAACCATTATTCATATAACAGAAGTTATTAAATGATTTTTTCTTAATTCTTAAATCAATTTTTCTAAACTAAAGAAGTCTTTTATTGAGAAACTCTTTATTTGATGATTGATTAAAACAATTTTTTAGAACGAAAATGATATGAATTGAGATAAAGGAAACTAAATTTCATTTGCATTCACTTTAAATCTAAGAAAAACACTTAAATTAGATGAGATTGAGGTCATTCCAGTTGAAAGTTATATAAAAATATATGATTTTTAAGGCATTTAATACAAAAAAAGTCATTTTATATTCTAAATTTCTTTTTTGCAACACTTTTAAAGTATTTCAATGGATTAAAGAAAATTTGAGTAAATTTTACATATGATCTTGTACAAAATGCAGAAAATTGCTTCAAAGAGATGATTACATTTTGGTCATTTAATTCAAACATAAAGAGAGAGGGCATTAGAAAACCCTCAACCGATAAATTATAGATAACTAAAAACAACGATAATTCGTATTTTTAGCCATTTTTGGCATTTTTATGAAATGCTTTCTCTATCCCCTCTCAAACGTTTGCCATGTCTGGTCTAATTTGAAATAGATGAAAAGTTAAATTCATTTCTTTAATAGCTTTAATATTTTAGGGTTTGAATAAATTAAATTAACCATGTTACTTAAACGATCCTATTTAAATGTCAATTTGTACAGATATTCTTAAAATAGCGTGGATAGACTTTAATCATTTTATTAAACATTGAAATTATTAGCAAGCACAAGTTCATAGACAAAGTCAATAAAATTCATAGGATAATTTTCCAATAAGTTGCAATTGTTTTTCTTTAAAAGTACAAATAATTTATTTAACTTTTTGTTAATTTTTCACATTTGAATGAAATGAAATTTTTAAAATCGAATAAGATTTAAATGGGTAGTCATAAATAATATAACATATCAGAGGTCATTCACGCTATTTTAAGATTATCTGTACCTAAATTTTCAAACAATTTTATTGAATCTAAAAGCGATTTAAAAAATTAGTGACAATTAATAAGTCAGGAAATAATAATTTAAAGCTTAAAATTAATCCTTTTTTAGGAAAATTGCAAGATTATTATATATTTTTGAAAAAAATAATCATATGAGTGCTTTTATATGTGAACAACGTTTTAATATCTGACTCTTTCTTAACAATTGAATGTTAGGGAATTACAAAGAAGTGATCGCTTTTCTCAGCGAACAAATTGCAGTAAATTCTAATTCAAGGGCCGGTCTCTCGCTTTTGGCGTTTTGTTATTACAATTTAAGAGATTTTGTGAGCGCTGCTAACTGTTACGAACAATTGGTTCAATTTTACCCGAATGTCAAACAGTATTATATAAATTATGGCCAATCCTTATACCAGTCGTGTCTCTATGAAGAGGCCCTCAAAATAACATTTAAAATCGAAGAGAAGTTTGGTTTTGATCCACAAATAATTAAACTTCAATCGGCTATTAAATACGGTGACGACGATATCACAGCCGCAAAGACTCTCATTGAACAGATCCCAAACGATGATTCGGACAAAGAAATCAATTTGGGATGTCTTCTATATAAAGAGAACCGTTTTGATGAGGCCATCACTAAATTCACGAATAGTCTTCAAGTGGAGGGCTATCGACCAGACATTCTTTATAACGTAGCCCTTTGTCACTATCAACTAAAACAATATCCCTCTGCTATGAAACATATCGCTGATATAATAGAGAAGGGTATTAGAGAACACCCGGAGCTAAGCGTTGGGATGACTACTGAAGGCATTGAAGTGAGAAGTGTTGGAAATACTTTAACACTTCACGAAACAGCTTTGATTGAAGCCTTCAATTTGAAGGCAGGAATTGAATATCAGCTCAAGAATTATGAGTCAGCACAGGAAGCGCTTACAGATATGCCGCCGCGTTCTGAAGAGGAATTGGATGCGGTCACACTTCATAATCAGGCGCTTATGTCTATGGAAAGCGACCCAACAGAGGGCTTTGAAAAATTACAGTTTTTGATCCAACAAAACCCTTTTCCTCCCGAAACGTTCGCTAATTTATTACTTCTTTATTGTAAGTATGAGTACTACGATTTGGCCGCAGATGTTATGGCAGAGAACACTCACTTCACTTATAAGTATTTGACTCAATATCTCTACGAGTTTTTGGACGCATTAATAACACAACAGACGTCACCCGAAGAGGCCTACAAAAAGTTTGATGAAATGGCATCAAAACATACCGACTCTCTTAGAAAACTTATTAAACAAATACAGGAATCAAAACAATCACAAAATGAAGAGTCGCTCAAAAAGTTGACGCATACCTACAATGAAACCCTTGAACTATATTTACCTGTACTAATGTGCCAGGCTAAGATTTATTGGGATATGGAGTATTATACCCAGGTTGAAAAAGTCTTTCGCAAATCATTTGAGTTTTGCAATGATTTCGATGTTTGGAAATTAAATGTGGCGCACGTCCTCTTTATGCAGGTTTATATTATTATTATTTCATCCTTTTATTATTATAAACAATATTTTAATAACAAATTTAGTTTTTATCAAAACAACTAATTATTTAATTTCTTAAAAAAATAGTAAATAAGTTTCAATATTTTGTATCACCCAATGAAAAGAATGTATAATAGAGTCAATCCCTTCAAAAGTCAATTATATATTTCTTGACTATTATATGGCAGTAATATCTACAAAATCATGATTTAAAGTTTAAAACCCAAGTCATACATATATTTTCAAAGTTGACATAGATTCATGGTACTTTTGATGGTACTTTTGATGGTACTTTTGATAGACTACATAATATTTATCTATTTTTAAATTATGAGAAATAGTTTTATTCTAATAAAATGTTTGTATTATTTAAGGAAAATAAGTTCAAAGAGTCGACAGGTTTTTACGAACCATTAGTCAAAAAGAGTTACGACAAAATTCTTAACGTCAGTGCAATAGTTTTGGCCAATTTATGTGTCTCTTATATAATGACGGGTCAGAACGAAGACGCAGAGGAACTGATGAGAAAAATAGAAAAAGAAGAGGAACAGTTAGCTTATTCTGACCCTGATAAAAAAACATTTCACTTATGTATTGTTAATTTGGTTATCGGAACACTTTATTGTGCGAAAGGTAACTATGAATTTGGTATTTCGCGTGTCATCAAAAGTTTGGAGCCGTACAGTAAAAAGTTGGGAACTGACACATGGTTTTATGCCAAGCGATGCTTTCTTTCACTTTTGGAAAACCTCTCAAAACAAGTCATATGTATTCGAGACTCAATAATACAGGAATGCATTCATTTCTTCACACAATGCGAAGAATATGGAAAGAATATAAAGACAATAGTGGAGGCACCGCTTGAATTGGAGACATTGCATCCGGGAAAGAATACCGTCACTTATGAGGCCAGACTTCTCAAGGCTTTAATGCTTCGAATCGTTCGCTGAAAAAAAAATCAATTCTTTTGTTCAACACTTTTATTATTTTACTTAATCTCTGAATAAAGAATTAAAAGTAAAGACTTTTGTTGTCTTCAATTTTTTGTACGAATATGTTGTGACTCTATTTTGTATGATTTGAATGATTTGAATCTAGTACAATGTAGAAATTAAGTTTCCATAGTGACACAAATTCACAACTTTCATATACAGTACAACAAAAGAACTGAATTTAATTTGTTTTACTCTTTTCTATATATTCTCTAATATTGTATTTTTAGTTGAATTCATTCAAATGAAAAACAAATGAAATGTTTGTATTGAAATACAATTAAAACGTTAAAATCATTTGCTTTTCAAATGATTTTTCTCTGAGAAAACGCATCAAATTATATAAATCTCTGGATTTTTGTCAATATTTTCTGGTATTGATGTGTGAAGAATATAAAGATTATTGAAGATGTCGTTAGTCTTAAAGTAAATATACTCAACAAATATTGAAGTAACGAAGAGCACAAACCAACAGATATATCAGAAATACAGCTCTTCTCTGATCTGGAAATCAAAATCATTGCAATTCTTACAAAATAAACAGAGTTTTGCAATTTTTGTGCCCAAATATGTCGAGAATTGGTTCCAGTCGTTCATTTCTCGACGATTTATTGGCCGACGATTCCGAAAAACCGTCGGCCGCTTCCAAACGGAAGTCCGTCCGGTTTATGGATAATGAGAACAATAATAACGATATTTTCTCCACTGATTTGATGTCTTCATTGTCGAGTCGCGAGTCATCAGCCAAAGAAAGACAGATAAGTGCGGATTCCTTTGAGTGGTCTAAAAGTGATGCTTCAGTTGTGGGCAATAAACCCATTGGAAGCACAAAAACGAGCAGTAAATCGGATTGGCTCGGATTGGGTGATGACGAGCCTCTCGATAGACAACCGAAGGCACAAACCATTAGTGATAAAAGTCAAAAGCAAACGACTGATCAAATGGATGATTGGCTTAACTCAGGTCTTAATGCAAGAAAGAATAGACTAACAAATGAGACGAAAACAACTTCTGATATTAAAGATAAAAGTAAAGATAATTCGTGGCTGACTCTCAAAAAGAAGGCCGAAGAGTCTAAAACAAAGATTAGCGAACAAACAGAAGAAAAAATATCAGACAAAACATCAGACAAAACATCAGACAAAACATCATTTGAAACAGACATTACTGAAAATAAGAGGATAACCGATAGTATGACAAATATATCTGAGCCAGAGATGAGTCAAATCAAGTCGAATGAAAAAGTGACCGACACTACAACTATGCAAACAATACATTCATATATACCAGATCTGAACACATCTTCAGTTATGCTCCTTCAGACACAAGTAAGTGAGCCCTTCCTCACAGATGTTAAGCATAAGTCAACACTTATTAGAAGAGAAATGCAATTCCTGTCAAATGGCTCTGAAATAATCAAACCATCGTTTTATTCAATTTGTTTACTTTTATATCAAAATAAGAAATTGAATACTTTTTATGGCATTTGAAATATTGGATCAAATATAGATTTGGTCACTTTTACCGTACATTCATTTCATATTTTGAGACAATTTATTTGAATCGAAACAAAGTTTTCTCGGATTATATCGAAAGTCGATCGAAATGTAAGAAAAGGCAAACTTTGATCCATAATCGATATAATAGTTGAGTTTTGAGTAATCAAAATATATGAGTATATTATTCTGTGCTATTCTGTGTAGAGCCCAAAGTAATTACATTCGCAATATTTCAATCTGAGCTGAAAATTGCCAAATAATAGAGATATTAAACGTCAATACAATTTCCTTTGGGTTAAGGAATTCCGTATGAAAACAGAATTTGTTTTGAAAATTGATTGCAAGAGTTGCCACTCTTTTCCTCATTCAATGAGTTTCTATGAATTATAAATGAAAACTGAATGCAATTCACGTCAATTGACTCGGAATTAATTTTTTTCTCTTTTAGTTTCATTTTGAGTTCAAATTCTTGTGATTTCATTGAAAACAATTACTTTTGAGATGTTTTTACTCCGAATTTATATTCAAACAAATATTGATCTAATTTTCATTGAAATCGATCGCAGGTCAAAATGCTTGAATTGGAGAAAACATATTTACAGCAAACACTCGACCAAATCAAAGCTAATCATTCAGAGGAACTTAAGATAATGACATCATTACATGAGTAAGTTTATATTTCTATTAATTTTGTACGATCAATTCAGTTATAAGGGAAGTTCACATATTTTTCAAGATCATTTATTCAGATCCATGTCTTAACATTTAAACAAATTTGAATTAAATTTAATTTAGATGGGGCAAATGTAGCCATGTTGGTAGCGATGTTTTTTGCATTCTTAAATACTATTACCATGTTAAAAAAATATATCCTATAATAGCAGGGATGGCGAAAGGTCGAGGCTCTAGGGGGGGTGGTAGGGTAGGGTATTTTGGGAAAAATCCTAGGGGG
>JAQFZM010000995.1:0-22240 GCA_034695785.1 Galumna obvia | reverse complement strand
ATTTTTATTTCAATTTAAAAATATTTTATCCTAGTACAAAACAATTTTTAATTAATATTTTCAAAATTCTAATTATTATAGATAAAATTAGTGAAAACAGTTTCAAAATCGATTGACCCATTCAAAAATTATCGAAGTTTAAGTGACCTTACATAGTTTTTTCCTTGACTGTATGTTATTAATAGTTCACTTCTATTCCATATTAATTAGACTTAACCCCAGATTGTTTAACAATTATTTAATATTTTCTTTTACTTAAAAATTTTATAATATTAAGAATATAATAATTATTGAAATGAGAAGACATTCAAATTGGAGGTAGAGTGACTAACCCTACTTGATTATTTAGTATTGTACTTGATTTGGTCTATCTTGAAAGAGTCCTTTATATTAGTAATCAGGATATGAAAGAGTACTGGAATTTGTAAAATGAAAAATTACCACTCTATAATATTTGATTTGGCATGTAAATAACTTATGGATTTAATAAGTACTTGATTTGATCTTGCTTATAATGTGGAGTAATCCTATTGAGATATCATTGCCTTAAATTTGTGAAAATCCTATTTTACTGAATATTACAGTATTGCCAACAATAAAAAGTCGGGTAAAATGTTTTAGTATATTAGAGAACATTATTTTAGGCAAAAATATAAATATTAATACTTCAATACTTAATGTTATGTTTTGGGAATGTCCGGCACAGGACAAGAGTTTGCTATTATTCGAAATTTTATTATACTATTTATTGAAAAAAAAACTTAAAGACAATAACAATATCTAAAAGAAGAGTGAAATATGAAAGAAGGCAAGCCTTGCAAGGTATGTTTATATTAATAAGTTCATATTTAAATGACATTTTGTTAAATTGCATTCATTTAAATGTTAGTCTAATTAAAAAAGGCTTTCCTTTTGAAATTAAAATTTATGTTTTGTGATAACATATTTTCATTTGAATTTTCAATTAAGGTTTGTTCGCCATAAATAAGTGCTCGTATTCTGAATTTGTGGACATTATTTTGTGGGTTTACTTAAAACCAATGTTTAGAATTAGTCATTAAATGTGATTCAGAGAAAATGATTGACTCAAAACAAAATAATTGGATTCAATAAAAGTGACACTAAAACTCTCCAAAAGTTATATATTTCTCACATTTTATAATTAAGAACTTTTCTAAAACCTTTCATTAAAAATGCCTTAAATTTTGACTAAAAATTATTAAATTTATATTATATGCAATATATAAGAAGTCTTTAATTTTTGTTTTTAATAATTTATTTTAAAATTATGGAATTACTCCAGAAATTTACTGAATGTTTATTTTTATCCAAACAAACTTTTTACTTAACTAAATGAAAAAAAGTAATGATTAAGATATTAAGTAATAAAACTTCAATTAAATAAAATTTTAATAAAACTTAATTTGCAAAATTCTTTTCAACATTACTTTTATAATCACATCATTTATAGTGATTTTGGATTCGCTCCTAAGACTTAAACAGTGTATTAATTGTCGTTTTGAGTTATTTTTTATTTATTTAATTTATTTAACAATATTTTCAAATTTAAGTTTATTTATATTTAATGTTTCAAAAGTGCAGTTCAAAGTGTTCTCTGAATTACAAAAATTGAATATTATATGGAAACTCTTGGGATTGATATTACATCAATACATTTGCTATTTGCATGTTCAATTTTACACCAAAAAATCTATATTTTCAGATTCCTTTTATCCATATAAAACTGAAAATACAAAATTTATTTTCAAGTTTAGAGTACTTAATGTTCATCACTTTGTGGTAATTCATGATTAATGATGACTCAATTATTTATGAAAACTTTATTAAAAATTAATTTCTTTCAAATAAAACGAAAGAAAAAAAATTTATGGAATGCATTCCTGCACTGGTTTTATATTTTTGTTTCAATTAACAAATTCTGTGTATTTCTGTAGGGAAACGATTCCAAAATCCAATTATTATTAGTGACAGAATTTTGATGCAATTCATCACTACATGAGTTGAAAGTACATAATAACAAAAATATTTGAGCAAAACTTCAATAAAACTAAGGAATTGTGTATAACATTATTTTGTATTCAGAAATGTTATTCACATTAAAATCGATTGAAGGATGAAATTATGTTCGCAACCAATAACTGATAACTAGTTGTGAACGCAAACTTGCACTTCTCATTAAATGAATGAGGAGTAAAACTATCAAGTTCTATTTGTAGTCAAATTTTCCACTGCATTAAACCAAAAATCCGGTAAATATTTAGCATAAAAATGTTGAAAAAGGGATGACATAAACTGATTAATGTTTGTAACGGAAAACGACAGTATTTTTAAATAAAATTTAATGTTTTATCCGTTGGTAAAAGCATTTTATGAAAACAAAAACTAAAAGTGAAAACAAGTCTTTTGTTTGTCTTAAATGACAGCATTATTATTAAAGACACAAAACTAAGTCGAGTTTCTTTAGTTTACTTTTGTTTTAGTAGTGATTTGTTTGCAACGTTTTGACACATCTTTCCTTAGCTATCGATTGTTTCAACACAAATGTATTTTATACAACACATCCTATAGTTGTGGTCAAAATTCCATGAATATAATATCAGTTGGAGTTTAGTTAAACATATTTTCAGATTCATTGCAAAGAAGTACTGATAATAGAAGTGTTGAATAAAGAATTTTTTTGATTTCAATCTTTGCTTAACGTCTCTCTATATCTCTATATATAAGAGAAGAGTTCGAATAAATGAATAAATAAACGAATAACACATTTGTGTAGAAAAAAAAACTCTTTCGACACATTTACTGTTCAGTTTTGTATCATTTTCAGTGGTTTACCATTGGTTTACTACTAGTGCTATACTATACCAGTGATGCCATTATTGCCTATCATTTTCAAATAGAGGCAAAAATAGTGAATCTTTTATTTTTAGAATTTCAAATGTAAAGGTTCTCAGTTTACAAAATTAATAATTCATTAGAAACCCATTTCTTTGTGAAGAAAGACTAATATCGGCAAAAATTATATGTATTTCCCAAATAAAATGACAGTCAGTTTGGGTGTGGAGTTATGACTTCGAACTGATAGCCTTTCCATTGAATAATATTTTACATTAATTTTTGATAACCTTTTCGCCTGACTTCCCATTATATTAGTTCTTTCTATGAAACAAATGATCAGGAAATTAAATTTCCAATATTACTATCTAGCGTAATTTTGCCAAATTCAATTATCTGGTTCATCGGTTTATAGAAAATTATTTTCTTTTAATTTATTTCATTTGAAAGTATAGTCTATTAGTTTACTATTTATAGACATGTCTTTCATATTTGAAATTTCAATTTAGATTTTTTCAAATATTTATAATAATTGAAAAAAAAAGTTTTAGACAAATATTTTATCTTTTATTTCAAAAATGAATGAATAACTACAGAACCGGGTCTTTTTGCAAGATTGTATGTCTTACTTTCATTGCGAATCAATTTATTATTCATTTTGCGAACGAAATAAAAAGAAAAGAAAAATATATTTTTGAAAAATTGTTTTAAACTTCAGTTTTATAATAAGGACTGAAATTTATGACATCGAAGTAATATAATTCTGTTTCTTATGTTAAAAACAGAACGTTTTATGTCATCAAAATTATTTATGTTTAGTTTGTTATGAAAAGTCATTGTATGAGTTCTGTTCAGACATTAAGTCATAATCTTTTTATATTTAATATTTGCTTAAATCCAAAATACATTTTCTTCTGATTTTTATTATTTGTTCTAAAATATAAGTATTAATACTATTAAAGTCAATATAAGTTTAACTGACATTTCATTAATATTTAATGACTCAAAGGTTGTCTCCATAAAAGTTTGAGAATCGCATAAACTGTGCCTAGATCATTCTAGTCACTAATATAACTGCTTATGCAACACTTTTATGCAAATTAGTTTTGAATATCCGAATCCATTAACTATAATTAATGTTAATTACAAATCAATATTTAAGTGATAAACTGAGTGACAAACTATTGATTAAAACTAAATTTTTTTAAAATATTTGTCTGCCATCAGATACCGACCAATAAATCTGCGCTCAATTTAAGTGATCGTTAAGACTAGAAAAAACAAAATTCCATTAATTCTTATATTTATTGTTTAAAATAGAATTTCTATTAACCATATTTTGTATGGTTTTAAGGGAGTGAACACTCAAAAAAGGAATCGGTTTTTCCTAATAAAAGTAATTCAGTTGTTTTGATTGACGCCAGTTGTCAGGTATTTATCATTTCTCGCACTAAAAGCTTTTAAGAATTGAATTAATAATTGATTTGAAGGCAAACATCGCATATGAAGTGATAACCTATGACTCAGACGATGAAATGGTGAAGACTCGTCGCGGAATACCATTCGGTGGTCTTCGTAACAAAAAAGGACATCCAATATATTCCCGCGAAGATATACGCGAACAATACTGTATTACTAGAAAAGAATTGGATGTACTCGAGCACAGTTTGAGAGATTCGTCAGCCGCTCGTTTGTTTGGATGCCTTTCCACAAGTCATTTACCGGACAGTCATTGCAATAAAAGCTCATTCATTCTTCTTTCGTGTGTCAACAAAAGAAAGAATTCAACTGAAAACGACGAACCGTTAGAAAGAGACAAACGGTTAGACAATCGTTTATTAAATGATAAAACTTTAATGACCCACAAAATGTGCAAACATTTGACTCAAGACTTGTGTATAAAAAGATAATTAATTGATTTATCGAACCGTAATGTATAACTAAAAACATAGGAAAAGCATCATTTTGGTGCTGTTCTGCACATTTCTATACTTTTCTGCACTGTTTTGCACTGTTCTCTACTGTTGTGCACGAAAGTGTCATTTAGGGCACTAATGAACGTAAAGACAATACAAAATGCATTAAAAGGCCACAGATTTACCTCTCGTTTGCATTTGTTTGCGTCAGATTTTATTTATATAATAATTACTACTTTTAGGGATAATAACGAGAAAATTAATATATTTTTGTTTATTTAGTTTTCAGAACTCAAACACTCAAAATATATCTAATATTAGTGAAGACGATGATAGCGATGGAGGCTTTAAACAGCACTCCGTTAAGCCTTTTCTCAAAAAACAATCGACTGATCAAAGATCTAATCATTTCTCTCACGAATTAAAGGAAAATATTAGTAAAAGCGAATACCGGAATGTTGTCTCTCAAGAGAACGACCCAAATAGATCCAGAGCTAAAGTTAAATTACATCAATCACATAGTTCTGGATCTCAAGACATCAATAGATCATCGATTAGATCCAACGTCTATTCATCAAAGGTTAGTTTAAATCCAGTTTTTATTCATTTTTCAAACTCAAGAGAATCTCTAATTCCAAGAAATTCATTACTTTTGAATACTTGTCAATAGGAAACACCGTATGACTCGTCCGCTTCCCATAGCGTTGACGAACTCTCTAATGGACAGAAATGGGATTCACAAAAGAATAGTCGAATGTCTGACCTCTCCTATGAAATGTCAACCAAAAAACATGTGTCCTTTGATTCGGGAGACTCTAAAGTGAGACGAAGTTTGACGTGTAGTGCAGGCATTGCAGGCTTTCACATGAATACATCCAATTTGCAGTACAACACACGACAACATTATAGTCAGCATAATATCAGTCCGCCATCTATTTCGCTCACCTCTATGTCTTCCTCGAGAAGAGAAATGTCACCACCGGTTGCATCACAGGAACGACTTTTAGGTCAGATTTCTTCCAAAACAAATATAACTCTAATATCAATACTAATACCAATAATACGAAACTTTAATATATTTTTCTGTATTTGATTTCACTTTCAATTATTCTTATCTACCATTTCGTTGAAATGACCTCAAATAATGGTAATAGAATCTCAAATATCATATTATCCGGAACACAGTTTGCAATTCACTAATTATTTAATAATAATAATAATTTTTATAACAATTTTATAAGAATAATTTAATAGTACTAGATCAAGTTTCAATATAACTTTCCTTTTTAGGAAACCTTATTGATTGTGAAGAAAATGAATTTCTGTAATAATTACTAAAAGAGATTTTGAAGTATTAGTTGAAACACAAGTTTTAATATTGTCTGAAATGTTGCTTAAGTTTCCATAAATAATAGAATAATATTAAAGCCCTGACTTATCCACTGATGACTTCATTTTTTATTATTAAAATTTTATTATTTCATACAATTCTTAAGAAGATATTTATATAAAATAATAAAGTAATAGAGTAACTCTTACTACTTACTATATAATAGTATATGTTTACAAATATAATGTATTATACATTTATATATAATATATAAATTGAAGGAAAGATACATAAACTGGTTTTGTTTCAATTTATTAAAGTTTCGACAAATATTGTGAAATAATATAATATTTTTAAATATGAAAGTACCTAAACTCAACTATTTTTGGTTCATTTAATCCCAAATAATAACATTTGATATCGCAATACAAATGTAAGTTTAAATGAGGCGAAAAAAATGTAAAATATTTGAAACGAATAATTTAGAGTAAAGTCTCGTAAACTAAACTAAATTAGACGATACACTATAATATGAATATTAAACGAATTACATCCCTTTCCTCATCACTTGTATTGATTTGAGTGCACATCCACTCTCTTTTATATAAGACCAGCATTTTATCGATTTGTCTCCAAAATGTGTGTTTTCTTTGGACTTTTCATTATTATTTTCATTAAAATCCTTTTCTTATCCATGAATTGAGTTTTTATTGAAACGTTGAGATAATCTTCTGATAACTCATTCTCTGACTTCAATTGAATTTTATAAAAACTGATCCTCTCATCAAAAAATTTTGCTTTACTTTGATTTCAGTGAAATCAATAACTCATTTGTAAAACCAAATGAAAATAATTTGTTTTTATCGAAAAAAGGAACGAAATCGAGTCAAATAGAGGTCACTCCTAAACATTCAACTGTTTCTCCGTCCCAATCATATACGCCATCGGTTTCAACGCCCTGTCGTTTAGTCCGTAGAGTAATAATGAAGACCCAGGCCACTCAAACTGACATCACTGGTCTCGTTAAAAGTCGTTCGTCCCGTTCGATTCCTGCCTACCTCACTCTCTCTCCCCGAGCAAACAATCAGCACATCGTTCAGCGCCGAAGTTTCGATCTAAGAGTGCCCACAACACCCATATCTCTGTGTGAATATCACCAAAAACTGATTCTTCGTCAGACTAATAGTTGGACGGACTCAGAAGAGACGCCAACACTGCCACTAATAAAGTCTAGATCTGCTCATGGCATTTTAATCAATGCCACAAATATTGATTTTAATGAGGACGAAGTGATGCAGGTCTGCATTACTAAAGATTATAATCAGATGAAGACATCAAAATCGGACCATAAGCTCAAACCATTTCATGGCATTTGTGATAATAATATCGATGAGCCTTTCCTTCAGCCCTTAAAGCCAACCATTAAATCCTACTCTAATGATGAAGTATTTATGCCAAAAAAGGAAGTCTCCGACGAAGGTTTGCCACTAATTGATTAGACTCTTAATCCTCGTATTTATTATTCTTATAATTATTACATATTTTTCGATAATTTCTGTCAAAGTATTGGTAATAAACTATTGATTTATTCATTTGTTTTCCTTTTAAGATAATATGGTTTTCGGTCGACTAATTAGACGTCATTCGGCAAAAGCAGACTTAGCGGCCGAACCGTTAGGAATGGTTGCAATTGCATCGCCACCACCGGGTTTTGCTGACACTGAAGTGCCAATCGATTCAAATATTGAAGACTTGGCTGAAGATATAATTAATGAGTTATCGCCTAAAAGATCTAATTCTGAATCGAGTCATGCTTTGGTCACTGATGAAGGGAGTGACCTCATTTCATCCACCACTACAGATATGGATGACTTACAGTCCAGTACTAATACTTCCAAAGTATTGATTATTTATTGAACTGATTAGTGATGACTAATATTTATTCAATGTTTACATTTAGATTACGAACAGTTCTCCGACAGTAGTATCAGAGCTTAACGCCGACGTGCCATTAACGCCACCCCTGGGATCAGATATACCATCACTTGAAATAAGTGAATTAAATCAAATGGATTCACCAATTCTTAGACTAAAGAAACAAATGATGGATGCATTGATGTCACCCGACAGCGAGTCCTCCAGTTTTCACATAACGTCATCGAATTCGAGTTCTGAAAACAAAGAAAATTTAATGAATAAAAATGAAGACATTTTTGCTCCGATTATAGTCTCAGAGCCTAAATTCGAACCAAAGGGTGAAAGTACTTCGGCTGAAGAGTTACAAACTTCTCCGATAAGCGATACTTCTCCGCGAGCTTTGAGTTGTATGCGAACACTTCAGAGGAAATCTGAGCCAACAATTGATGACAAGAATACTACAGATGCAGACGACAGCGTAAGTCTCATCTTAAATGAATTTCTCATTTCTTTGACTCTATTTTTGATTTGTATTAAAATTTATAGATGAAAGTAAGATCTCTATCCGTACCCTCTTTGAAACGACCGACAAGTCTTCCATCGAAGCGACTCTTTTTAAGAGCTGAAGAGACTTATGATGAAAGAAGATCTTCGTCATCATCGGAGGCATCTGTTCCTCGTTCGCCACACTCTCCTGAATCCATTGCGTCAACGCATTACAGCGCAAATGTAGATGAAGTAGACTCAGACTTACTTGATTTGACTCCAATTCAAGAGATATTGTCATCGGATCCGTCGACAACTGTAGAGCCAACAACTGTTGTGGAGAGTGTTTTCCCAACAAAACCAAAAATACCTCCAAAACCAAACTTTTTATGTGGTATCGAACCCATCAAACCAGAGATCGTTGAGATTAAAGATTCAGAAACTGATTCAGAAGCCATGACTGACAAGGAATCACTCTCTGAGGACACAAAGACTAGTATAGAAGAGGGGGTCGAAGACTTTAAAAACTTAATAACACAAAAACTTTTAGACATAAAATCAAAAATAATCGAAAAAGACTCCGAACTGTTAACCACTCATCCAGAAGAAGACGAAAACGTTGCCGATGACGAAGATGTTGAAGAAGAAGCTATAAGTGATGAGCCTTCGGGAGGAGCACAACCTTTAAGAAGATCTTTATCGGGTGAACTCTCCACAGTTTCTGAAGTGTCAGAAGAATTTAGTGCTAATGGAGTCTACCCTCAAAAGTCGATTTCTTCAGTGGAAAAAGAATCGGCTGATAAGGACTCTTTGGCTCCAATGCTCACTCTATCTGCCGATGGCTTTTCCTCAGATAATATCGCCATTCATTCCGGTGCGACTTCACCGGCGAGTCTGGCGGACAGCACTACTTCTGGAAGTTTTATGATTGACGTCAGTATTACAGAACCGACTTCTGTAGCCGATTCCGATCGAGTGACGATTGGAAAGGCTGGAAGTCTACCCTGTCTTCCAACACAAGGCATTCCTAATATTTCAAAAATGGCTTCAGAGGGAGGCATAAGAGGTACTTATTTATTGAAAATCTTCACATTTTCACAAAACTTAATTTCTTGTTAGGAATGGGTCCACAAATTGATTTAAAAAGCACTGAAACCACAGAAGTCACTGAATTAGAACAGAATGAGTCCACAATCAATAAACGATATGAGCCAATAGTTGGACAGTTGGTTGATTTGACGACTGAGTCATCTCAGGCCACAGAAAGAGATATTGAAAAGTCAGAGTTTTCATTACAACATCAGAGCTCTCAAGACATCGATGAAGAGTCACTCTCTTTGGATGCACTGAATCATAGCTTTTCCTTAAAGGAAGAAATTCAGGAAATACAAGAACCTAATCCAATTCAAGAAGTTAAGGAAGAAGAGGACAGCCAAGAATTAGCACTAATACACGAGTTATCCACTTCTGAGAGCACAACAACTCAACAAATGTCTGATTTAAAGAAAGTCTCAGAAGAAGGTCTGTTTAAATTGATTTTTATCTTAAAGAGCAAAGATTTTAACTAAGAGTTAATCAAAGATAGGAAATACTCCTTTTATTAGAAATAAAATTAAAAATATGTTATAAATATTTTCTTATTTTATTTGAAGAAATTCTCTTTAAATAGAGTTTAGAATAAATGTTTTGAAGCCTTAAATGATTTTAATTATAGAATTAATTTTAATTTGTTTATAGAAGTGGTTATAAGTAAAGATAAATCGGAGAAGAAGTTAAAAAAGAGAAATAAAAGTAATTCGACTCATAGGAACTCTTCGAGTGAGAGCCAACCACTTCTATCTCAGGAAGAATTTTATATAATGCAAAGAAGAGCCCGTTCTCTAAGTCGAAGTCCAGATAAAGCCTTCCAGATTAACCCACAAACGGGTATTCATCTCAAGTCTTGTAGTCACCATCACTTCACTTGTAGTGAATGCGGAGAATCAGCTAATCAACAAACTGTGCCTTCAATTCTGAGGAGATCCAGATTAGAGCGGACAGGTATTCAACCGATTCTATTATACAACACTATTCCGACTCTTTTCAAAGGTATTCCTTATTTGTATCGCAAATCGATGACAATCGACGACATATACTTTGATTCAGATGACGACGAAGAAGACGCCGGAGTTCACACCGATAGCTATCGATCGGCGCTCTGGTTATATATCGGACGCAAAGAGGAAATGCATGTTTGGGGTCATAGAAATCCATTAAATGGAAGTGACGACCGATCACTTCCCCGATCAGAATCCGACGAAAGCACTCTTTCAGAAAAGGGGTTTCGGAAACATTATGAGGCCATAACTCATAGACTCATACATAGAAAGGCTTCCATTGAAATGTATAAACGAATTCTTAACCGAACTTTTGGTGAGAATTATATTGAATTCAATATTTATTTCATTTATTTATTTTCCCTTAAATTTAGTTATAGAAAAGATTTTGACATTAATTAGAAATAACGGAGAATTTGGATTCAGAATACATGGGAGTCGACCCGTTGTTGTCTCAGCAATAGAGAAAGGTATTTTTTCAAATAATAGTTTTTATGAAAATATGATAATAATTTAATTGAAGGAACGCCGGCAGAAGTCAATGGCTTAGAAGTGGGAGATATTATTGTGACCGTAAACGACACAAATGTTTTAGAGGCCTCACATTCAGAAGTGGTTAAATTAGCGCATACGGGTCTGCATTTATTTTTGACAATAAATTTTACCAAAAGATAAACAATTTTCAATAAATTTTAATTTAAAGGATCCGACACATTAAAGCTGGAAGTGATCTGTACTTCAAAGCCAATGAAGAAGAATCAGCCGCCCGTTGAACACGACATCCTTATGAATGGTTATCTCTCACGACTAACAGATAAGTTAGTCGATAGACAGAGAGAAGACGCAACTCATGGGACCAATAAATTATGGCGAAGGCGTTGGTTTGTCTTAAAGTCAGACTTTTGTCTTTATTGGTATAAAAATCCAAAAGTGAGTCCAAATAGAGATAAATAAGAATTTATTGAAAATCGATTTTTTCATTTTCAGTGCACAGAACCAGTGGGAGCCATATCTCTTCATGGATACTGTGCCGGTGTTTCTAATGATACTATTTTTGGTCAATCGTTTGTCTTTCGTTTAGTACGTTATGCGACGCCACAGAAATATTTCGCCGCCTCTGACGCTGAAACTGCCGGACAGTGGGTTAACGCCTTGAATCAATCGGCCACAAGAGTTAATCAGGTAATGGTTTCTCGACTTAAATATTCTTTCCTTAAATTATTCATTTAATTACATAATATTTGATGAGTTCTTCTATTTATTGGATAAGAGATAAGTTATTCGTTTCAATCAATTATTCAAATGTAATGTTTGTATCACTACTGAAGTAATCAATTAACTCAAAGCTCATCAAAAACTACTTTTCGATTGACTTCTATTCTGATCTTTATTTTTAATTAACTCTTCTTTTCAAAAGTGAAAGACATTTCTAATATATTTCTTTAATAAAAGAGTTTTTCTCTTCCTTTCAGTACTAATTCTCCTTTACTTTACTTTTCTCTTCTTTTCTTTTGACAATTTTTTCAATAAATTTGAATATTTTTACGAAATAAAAGACATTTGTTTAAGAAAAGAATAACTACTTTAATGTGAGGCCTAATATGTAATTTTACTGACAGATCGATCCATACATTGACTCAACGCTGCATAATATACATAAAACTCCACTTTCTTTGAAATATCTGGACTGTTACGGTTATCTAGGCAAGTTTAGTAGAAGAAGAAAGATATGGAGACAACGATATTTTGTTCTGAAAGACGCCTGTCTTTACTTCTATAGTGACGCCAATTCTAACACAGCGTTAGGTATTCAACATTTAAACTCAATTTTCTTAAATAAAACTTTTATTATAAATACTTTTCATTTATTCTTTACTTTATATAAGAAATCGATATAAAAGATAAAAATAGTTTAAATGTATTAAAACTATTTGCAGGTGTTTTCTATTTGCACGGATATAAAGTACAGCCCTGTGCTATGATCGGCAAAAAACATACTTTTGAGGCAATTCCTCCCGAATCTAAGTTTAGACACTTATGGCTATTATCTGATTCGGACGCCGACAAAAAGAGGTGATATTTTCTAAACATTATTTGTTTTTAAATTATCTCTTTTTGTGGAACAGATGGTTAGCAGCGTTGGAGTATTCAATCGACAGATGGATTCGTCTTAAATAATGACCAATAAATGACTTTCTTATTGTAGATATATTTTTAGACATAATTTCTAAACAAAACGATAATATTTTGGATAACAAACAAAAGACTAAACATTGACTTCTATTGAATGTTTGTTTTGTTTGTTTTCAACTAAATCTTTAATTGATTCTAAAGTTGAATGACTCAAATCCATTACCAAATGGTCTGTTATTTAGTTTTGTGACGAAACTGAAACAACACGACCTCAGACTCACGAAAATCATTAAAATGATTGATGCAAATGAAATGAGCAAAACTTATGACACTTTATTAAGGATTAAGTATTTGAAGTCATTTTTGATATAAAAAAATACAATTTTTGATAAAATACATTAAACTTATTTAATTTGAGTAAAGTTTTAAAGACTTTTTTGTGAAAAATTGTGTGAAAACAATGGTTTAAGAGTTAATAAAATGAGAGAATTATATAAAATCTAAATATTTATTTTAAAGTCATTTGATTTTCATAGAATTTGATGACTATTTGAGGACATTTAATATTTGCCACTTTTGCCGGAACTAAATCAGCGGAATTAACGCCTTTCCATTTGATGAGAAACATAAGTTCTCCACTACAAGTGGTGGCACCGCATATCTTATCGGCCTCCAGATTGCGGTCAAAACCTTTCTTTTGTCGATAATCTATTCCTGCCTTCAATTCATTATTTAATTTATCCTCTAATTGTTTGACCACTTCTAGAGATGCCTTCGATTTCTTTGTTTTGTGAGCCGTCTTTTTAGAGTCAGAGGAGTGACTACTCTTTTTAGGTCCTCTTTGTCGACACTTTTCTTTTGTAATATCCCTTAAAGGCATTTCTTCTTTATTTTCATTCAATTCCTTTGAAGTATTATTTGTTTCAACAATTGGTTGAATCTCTTCATTGTTATAATCATTGGATTGCATTTCATTGGACTCAGTCTTGAAGTTTGACTCAAAGACATCGATGGCAGCGGAAGACACTTCAATCAACGCATCCTTTGATTCCCACGTATTGTCTGATTCAGCGAAACCTTTCCATTGAACCAAATATTCAATTTTACCTTTAGATGTGACTCTTTTGTTAACTATTTTATTGACCACAAACTCTTCCTCTTCAGCCATTTGTGACATTTTTGCCACAAAACCAATAAATGCGTAACAAATCAAAACAAATAGTCTTTGAGATAATGTCTTTGTTATTGATTTGCTTTTTGCACACAAAATGGCAACAAATGGACTCAAATTTCAATTTTAATACTTTTTGGTTTAATTTTCAGTCAATGAATGAGAACTTCTTATTATTTAATAAATAGATTTAATTTACATTTAATTTAATGAATGAATTATGAAATACTAAAAGTCAAACAAATGAGTAAACGGTTTGTGATTGGCTTTTGTTGTTTGCATATGACTTCACTCTGAAATCCATGACATTAGGGGTGGAGTCAATACTCTCTTACGACACAATGACGTCAAACAAAGTCCGGTATTCAATGAATAGATTCAATGATTGTTGTGAGCTCTCAATCACCACAACCCTTGACTCACGACCCGACCCAAACACATCCAAACACAATATTCGCCTACAATTCAATACACATTTTTCGGTAAAAATCCATAATTAGTTGACCAGAAATACAATGAAACTTTATTTTTTTGAAGTAAAGATTTGTTTAAAAAAATTTTATAAAAAGAAAAACTTATTATTTCTTTTAAAAAAATTTTAATTTTAATTTATTTTCCATTAGTTGTCCGTTCATTCAAAGATAAGTTTTTAAAACAATGACCTTGTTTTTAATAATTGATAGTAGGTTTTAGCCTCAAATTATATCAATGGTTAGAATAATGTGATTTTAGTGACTCATTAATGTGAAAATTTATGACATTAGCTGACAATAGTTGACAACAAACAAGTGTTTCATTTTAGAAAATTTTCTGTTTAGAGGTTTGTTTGCATTCAATTTAAAAATTATTTATTTTTAAAAAAAGGGGTTTAGAATTTCCTTAAAACAACTTTGAGTCGGATATCCCTTCCCTCGTCAGAGTTGTGGAAGAGTTGGTTATGTCATTCAATATTTCTCTGATTCTGTATATAAGTCTATTGGAAGCTATTCTCTATCCTTACGCTTAGCGCACATACACTCTGTTTGAATGCCATCGAGTTTTAGAATAATTTTTTTTCGGTATTGATTTTTGGATCAATACAGAGATAGAGAAAACTGAGAAACGACTGGAAAGGACTGAGTGCTGAACTGGCGATCGATTGCTTGAGTAATCTCTTAGTCGTTGATTGCGTTCTATTCTATGAACGGGTTTTAATTGTAATCACAATTTAGTTCAAAAAGTGTTTATTTCAGTTTGAATTTGATTTAAGTTTCAAAATACTTATTCAACAAATCGTTCAAAATGTAAGTCAAACTCAATGTATGTTTTAGTCATTTATTGTGAACGTATGACAACAGTAGTGATGGTCTCATTTGTTTGCCATTAAATGCATCCAAACATTTCTTAAAACACATTATTTCTCATTTGTTTTTAATTATTATTTTCTTTTTATAAATGTGTTTAATCAGTAAATCAGATAATTGTTGTTCTCAACCTTAATATCCGGATTTTAAATACTATTAAAAGTATTTTGTTTTAAATTTGTGTATAATTTAAATGTTATTCGTTTGCAATTAAATGTTTTTTTATTAAACATTTGTTAAGAATTTAATTAAATTTTGAAAACAATTTTCTTTCAAATGAACAGTAAATCAACAAAAATTGAAAGAAAACCTCAAACCTCTGTTAAGGTGCGAGTGATGCCCGAACAGAGCAATGACTACCGGGTAGTAGTGTTCGGCGCTGGAGGGGTCGGCAAGTCATCACTTGTTCTTAGATTTGTAAAGGGTATGTCATTCATTAACTTTATTTGAATTTTGATCTAATTTTATAACATAGGAAATAGTGATGTGTTTTATTAACTCATAATATACTGTATATAAAGTTATGTAAAGTTAATATCAAAATCTAATCAAATATTTATTTGAATTTTATTATTAAATTCTTTACGATTCCGATCACAAATAAATTATAAATATATGGAAAGCCATAAACGAGTCGATTAGTTATTGTTTGCTTTTGTGAAATATATGAGAAGTGAGTTCTGTTTTTAAGTTATATTAAAATTGTTTCCTTTCTCTTCTACTGATGTCATATCCTTTCATATATATTAAAAAACGAATCCATTCGTCATATTTTTTGTCAGTCGTGTGCCGTATATTAGAAAAACAAATATAGCATTAGTTGATTCAGTACTCAATATAAACTCTGTCCTTAGAGTTGTGTTTATTGCAAAATAATATACAAAATGTTATTCCCTTGACATGAAAAATGACATTTATTTCTCTTATGTTTTACTAAAATGCAAGGACTCTTATCCAGTGGTGAGGCCTTCAATTGACACAAAGCATTGACTTTGAATAAGATATAAGGAAAAGCGATAAAACATTAGATGAGAACTACATTTTATATCAATCAGTGATTAATTCAATTACTGAAACTTAATGTAACAAATGTTTAACTCTTTGGAGTACAACTACTCAAATACCACTTCACTGCAATGCAATGCTATAATTGAGTTCTATCTTAAACACTAATGACACCCACTCTCAACACTCTCAACATATTCATAATTCTTTAAATTACTTATAATTTTATAATTACAATATTTAATTCCGCCTACATGACCATGTACATTTGTCTCAAACATTTCACTAAAATTTTCAATAGATGAGAGAGAGAGAGAGAGAGAGAGAGAGAGAGAGAGATTCTAATTCATTATATGCTCTTTGAATAATTGAAAGCTTAACTCTTATTAATTATAGATATATTTGAGTCATGTTTTGTCAATATTTTAGGAAAACATTTACATTACGCTTAGTTAGCACTACTTCAGTACTACTACTAAAGTACACTACGACTACAACTACTACTAAAGTACATTCAAATTATTAAATGGAATCAGATTATCATTACATCAATTTTAGGACACAAACATCGCCTCAATATTGTGTGTCTCAAAAGAATGAAAGGGAGGAAATGTTATATAAATTTTAATCATAGAATCATCCGCTCCTACACATTCTTTTCATATGTTCTAGGTATAATTTGCTTTCATCTCAGATTAATGGTATTAGTTGCATTAACAAATGAGCTAGAGGATTCTTGTGGAAATCCTCGCTGATCCCTGGGGTCACTCCAATTTGATGGCAATATATATGCATTGAATTGGAGTTAAATCAATCAATTCATAGAATCCTTTCAATTTGTGTTATGAATGTTGTGATTATTCATTGGTTTTATATAATAATCGCAAATAATTATCATTTACTACGAAAAATAATGAATTGATTCAAATTATAGATAAAATTAATAGATTTATGTAACCATTATATTAAAAATAATAATTATATTAATATATACTAAAAGGAAATCTCTTCATATTTTGGTTTTTATTATAATTTATTTTCTTCTTTTGATATAAAGAGAAAAATGAAAGAATTATTGATTTTGATGTGGGCTGTAGTCTAAAGTTCTCTCTGTTATCAACAAAATTATATGTCTTATCATTGAATTTGTAAGTTGCTTTCAAATAATTTACTGGATATTCCCAGGATATCTCCTTTCACTAACCAAACATTTCTGGTATTTATTTCAAAGAATTGAGATTTCATTTGAATAATAAAATTAATTCAAAATACTTTAAATAAGCGAAATGTCACTGAATTTAGGGATGAATTAATTTTTGTACAAATTATTTATAGATTCAAAAGAGTTAGCATTTGAATAGCAAGGTTATTTTTAAAACTTATTCAAATGACACGCTTCGCACAAATAGATGCTAAAATTAAAGTGTTAGTGGCGTTTGAGCTTGGTTAAATTGGTTAAATAATGTCATCACTAAAACCATTGATTCATTTCATAAGAATCATTTGAAAACTTTTTCGATGGCTCTTAGAATTAATTAACACTTTAAAAATGAATGAACCTAGGTACAAGTTTGTGTAAATCATTATAATTATAACACATTTATATTTCATTCCTTTCAACTCATTTTTCTAGAGAGAAGTGTTAAATAAGTCTGTTATAAAGAGTCTAAAAGATCAAGGACATTTAGGTGAGAGTAACTGATTCTGAGACCCTATAAAACTGAACAAGTTATGATGAAGAAAGAGAGATTCCTCGGAGCTATCCATTAATATCAATTCTTGCATAAATCCGGAGTTACGAACCGTTCTCTCAGACAATATTTTAATGGAATTATGAAATCGCAAAGAGTGGAGGCATTTGAGAAAATAGATTAATGTTTGAATAGCCTTGCTCACTTTGACTCATTGTTGGTTACGTCACTCAATTTGATAAGACTCAGGATATAAAATAAATTAAAAAGCAGTTTATTTAGTTTTGATTTACTTCAATACATAAGAGATAAGCCTAATATAAGCCCAAAGCGTCAGATTTTAGTCAATACTTTTCTCGAATAAACTCTTAGTTTTTGCGAAAGCGTTTCAATCAAATAAACAAATTCTCTCTCTTTCAGAACCGAATCAAATGTTAGTCAATAATTTAGTCTAAATTTAAACATTAAAGTATTCCTGTCGTCAATCGATTGAAATTCTATAAATTCGTGAAATTCAATATTGTTTTTCAACATTTTTATTAAATAAGGGAAAAGGGCTCAGCCCTCAAGGCTTTAACCCTAAGTGTCAATCAAATGGATTCTATTCTTAATGTCCATTATTTTAATGGAAAAATTTTCAGCATTAAATCGAAGGATAAACTTTTTTGCTGAGAAATAGCCGTATCCTTAAGTAATCAATAAAAACGAGAGTCTTTTGGTTTTCATTTTTTGCCTGACTATCAATTAATCGACAGTTTATTAATTGTGTGAAACACCCAAACCATTAGTTCTTTTGCAAATATAAATGCATTTTATGATCTAAAATAGAAAACTATCAATTTTGTTTTGAACACTTTATTTATATATTTGTATATTTTTAGATAGAATTTATAAAAAAAATAAATTTATATAAAATTCTATATTTTGTGAAACTGTTGTGAGAAAAGACAAGTATAGATAGAAATAACACAAATAAGAGTAAATAATTTCTCAATAATTTCTTCAATAATTAAGAGATAAAAGGATTGATTCCAAAATCGAATTCATTGTATTCATAGAAATTACAAAACGATAGAGAATTGAATCAATTTAGAGATAATATCATTTGAAAATCCAAAGAATATCCACAATAATTAACTTTCTATTGATTTTTGGAATAAGCGAATCATCAAGCTCGATTCTTCATTATAAGCTAATCTATTGTCTATTTATGACTTTTAGGCACATTTCGAGATTCCTATATTCCAACGATTGAAGACACTTATAGACAAGTGATATCTTGCAATAAGAATGTTTGTACGCTTCAGATAACAGACACGACTGGTTCCCATCAATTTCCTGCTATGCAAAGGCTTAACATAACTAAAGGACATGCATTTATGCTGGTCTACAGGTTTGTTCATTTAAACTCATTTAATTAATTAATTATTAAAATTGTCTCTTATCTTAGCATAACTTCCAAACAAAGTTTGGAAGAATTGATACCAACATATCGTGAAATTGTTGAGGTAAAGGCAGGAGAAGAGAATTTGCCGATAATGTTAGTCGGAAACAAATGTGATGAAGACACTCAACGAGAAGTTAATACTGAATACGCCAACGAAATGGTCGCTAAAATACTTAAGGGCTGCGGATTTATTGAGACCTCAGCTAAAACGAGTCACAACGTTCACGAAGCGTTTCAGGTATTTCCCATTATTAACGTTATTAACGTTATTAACATGATCAATTATAATTTTTTCCTTTATTGCCAGGAATTGTTATCTCTGGACAAAAGTCGTAATATGTCTTTAAGAATGGATCTGAAGAAGACTCGGTCGCAGATTAGGAAAGAAAAGTTAAAGGGTCACTGTTCTCTCATGTAGTGCTAAATATCATATCAGTGGCCACTCATCTGATTCTTTCTAATTGTGTGATCGGAAACAAAGTATTTAAGTTTTTGACAAAAAACGTATTCGAATACTTTGTCACCAAAACAAACATTTAGAAGAAAATTAGAACACTTTATGCAAATATATATCTATATATATATAAATAGCACTTATATATAAGCAATATATATATTTTGGAGTAAATAACTTTTCGAAAGAGGGAACTGGTATTGAAAGCAATGTTTTAATTGAAAAATAAATTTAATGACTTTCAAAGTGCTTTTTAGTCATATCTCATCCCATTTCTAAAAAATTACATTAATTGAGTTAATCGAGTCTTCAAATCCATTTAATCAAAATTATTTGGTTCTTGTTTTGGATCTTTACTGTTGCCAATTAGTTTAGCAAGCTTAAAACATAGCTTTTGTAGCTACAAGCTTATAAGTATGAAATCTACTAGGTGCTTTTATACACATGTTTTAAATATTATTAAATTTTATACAAATTTATTTAATATAATTGATTTGATTTAAAAGCGTCACAATATTTGATTTCATACTTATAAATATCAAAGTTAATAAAGTAATCGTAGAAATCGGTATTAGAATAATTAAGCTAATCTTGGTAACTAAAGAATATAAACCAAAAACCAAATAAAAATAGTTCTTACTTTTGATAAAATATTTTTGAGAAAATCATTTGTTATAAAATTATAGTGAGATTTAGTCGAGTATTGGGAGAGAGAAAAGAGAGTGTCAATGAGTGCCTCACCCACTCATATAAGAGAGAGACAGAGAGAAGACATGATTTTGTCTTTTACTTCAAAATCTGTATTAAATTATTGGGAAATTTTCTTTAAAAAAGTTATTCTGTTCTGACAAAAGAGGAGTTCTTTCACGTCATTGAATTTGAATTGAATTCAACTCCAATACAACGAATCATAAAACTCGAGCATAAATTCAGACATCAAATCATTGTTTGAACTATTCTTTGAGATAATTCACTTAAATTTAATGATTCATAGAATAATAACCATAAGAACCATAAGATATTTGTCGGAATAGAGAATAAACTACAGACTAACACTGTTTTCAGAGGTCTGAATATTTGTCGAGATTTATGTCAAATTCAATACCAGTTATACCTTTTAACGAAAAAGAGTTAGAATTACTTAATATGTATATTGAATTACAAATTGATTTTAACAGTTTATAGATCTATATATTAAGTTATAAATTATTAAAGAAAATGGTGTTCGACTAAAAACGGGAATATTCTATGAGATTCCCGTAAAATACGAAATAACATCCATTCATACAATCAATCATTTAATGAGATTATCATAAATTAAACATAAAATTTAAGGTCACGTCTTATGGTATCAGTTCTTTGGATAGTTTTTCATGAATTTTTCTGTATCTCATTATCAGAGATCAAAATACAAATTATAGTTAATTTGATTATTATTTTAGGAAATAATCGAAAATTTTATCTTTAAAAGAGTTTATGAAATGACGTTCAAAGATCTGATCCATTGATTCTATAGATTGAAAATAAGAGATTTAAACATATATTTTGTATTAAACACTAATTATGACTCTTTTTTCCAATTTTTTGGTCAAATTTATAGAAACCATAGAATTTAAACTGTTATTACTCAAATACCTAGTATAATTTCAAAACATTACTCCTAGTCATTAATGATTTGTTTATTTTTATTGGAAAAACTTTATTGTATAGCATTACTACTGAAGACTCATCACTAAAATCTGAACATTTATGATCAAAACAGACACTATTTTTCTCAAATTAATCTTTTATTTTGTTTTTGGAGTTTAAGAGCAAAATAAAAACCTCTGGAGTCCAGGAATGGGCTAAAGTAATATAGGTGTGGTAGCTTGCTATATTTTTTTAATACTTAAACTTAACTAGCTAAATGTTCAATAAGGATAAGTTTGTTGGTTAATTAAAAACATTAATACTAGTCAAAAGTGATTTATCAAACATAAAAATGTAGTCATATAATAAGTGATATTATCAAATGAAAAATATGAGCAAGCTACTTTAGATATGATGGGCTTCCATTGGTTTAATACATGTTTGATAAGAAAGTTTTTATTTGTGGACCCAAATAGAGCTTATGATGACTCAAATAATTGTTAATTTTATATTAAATAAAGTCTTAGAGAACAATACAAAACACAATCAGAATTAATGATTACCCGAACGACTGTTTTTCATATAAACTTAAGATAACTCTTAAAATGTGTGCTATCGGTTGCTATCTTTGCTCTTATTTTCAAATTAATTGTAATTATCATAATATATATGAATGAAATTGAATTCAAACCAATTATTATTATATTTTAAAATAAGTTTATATTTAATTTGTCCTAAAATTTGTAAATAATTGAAGAAATGATTTGTC
>JAQFZM010000994.1:0-22266 GCA_034695785.1 Galumna obvia | reverse complement strand
TTAGTTCCAAATACAGAATCAATCAGACAATTGACGATTCAATTGATTCGTTTATCACTCATTATATATGAATCCGTAGATCGAAGTTTAAGAGTGTCTGTCATTAATGTCATTCAAATAATTTTAAGTAAATTTACTTTTGAATCAATGGTTAAACTCATGAATGTCTTCGATGTCAAACAGTTTGTAAGTCATTTGATAATAACAAACGATGAGAGCAATCAATTAGTAAGTCTCCAAATTTGTTCTCATATTATGACTGTCTTAAGTGAATCATACGATACGATTCCCGAAGAGGTGACCAAAATTAAAAAGTTTTTCTTCGATAAATCCTCTGATATTTATTATTGTTTAGAGAAGTTGTCGTATAAAACAACAAATGAGTCGATATCTCAGAGAGCGAATCATATTCTTAAACAAATTGACTCAAAATTGTCAAATACTGAAGACATATCTATTGTGCCAAATGTTAGTCACAATTATTTTGTTTTCGGTCCCATTTATTAAAATTTATTTTCAGATTAAAAATCTTTTTTTTTTTTGAAAATTTGTTGGAATAAACTGATCAGAGATTAAGATTTAGTTCATAAAACCGATACTTCATTAAAATGATCGCCGACTGTAAAACAAAATTAATTAAAAATCAATGAAAAAATTGAATAATTGGTGTTATCGTAATCTTTGGTCTCATATTTTTGTTTTTTGTAATCAAAAAAGTTTTTATTTCTAAAATTGTATTTTTTAATTATTTTTTTTAATATTTAAAAACTATATTATGTTATAACAAAAGTAATATTATTTTATCATTAATTTAGTCATTTTTCTTCACTTTTTTTGACGACTTCACATAAATTAGTTTTAAAAAAAATTAGTCTTTAGTTTAAAAACTGCGAAAATATGTTAAACCTTTGGCTCACATTTTTCTGTTGTTTTGTAAATAAAAACTTATTTTTGACAGATTTTAATGTTTTCATTATTTTTCGCATTCATCAAACTTTAGCTCCAAAACCAGTGAATTATTTAATCTTTTTATTACTTTATAGAGTGCCGGCGCCAGACCTTAAATACTGACCCAAAGGGACTATTATTAATCCAAAGGTTTCTTTGAAATCTATAAAATCTTATTTCTAAACACTTAAGAAAACAGTTTAAAATTTGAAGTAATTTTAATGGTTTTTACATTCCTCTCAAAATGTACAGAATAAGAACTTTTCGCACATTTATTAAACTTATTTTCCAATTTGCGGTAAATTTATTAAAAAAAAATAACACTTTAGATCTAAAGTTATTTATTTATTAAAAGTTTAATTTTTGCCAAAATATTGATATTTACATAAGTTTTGGATTTATTTCTAAATAACATTAAATGCATTATTTGATGATTTGATGTCAAATGTTTTCAAAAGAATTAAAACATTTCTAATAATTGGTTTAGGATTTAATTAAATCCAAATTCTTGGCCAATGGAACGACTCCACCGACAGCACCGATTCCACGGACGGCACCGATTCCACCGTATCCACCGATTCCACCATATCCACCATATCCACCGATTCCGCCAAATCTGTTGATGCCGGTAGCGATGAGACCGCCATAACCTACGGATCCGGCAACACCACCATAACCTACAGCGGGTCCGCCAACAGCAACACCAACGGGAGCGGCAATAGCGTGACCCACAGCTCCAATGGCTACTGGAGCCGCTACTCTGGCGACAGCGGGAGCGGCCAAAGCAACGCCGGCAGCAATTGGAGCCTCAGCCGCCAAAACTTGTTGTCGTTGTCCTCTGGCAACCAATGATTGAACCTCTTCTTGAACCGGAAGAATTTCTTGAGTGATTCGTCTGAAGGGAACAATAGTTTCGCGCACTTCTTGGACAACGGGTTTAACCACTTCGTGAATGAGTCTATCGGGCTCTTCCTCAGAAGCGGTTCTCTCAACAATACCGGGTCTGCCGGGAATGTGAACCTGATTGACATTGACTGGACTGGATTGCGATCGGAATTCAATGTTTACGGGAAGAACATTGGGTTCAACGACAAGAGTAGAGGGAGCGATCACTTCAGGGTTAGTGGGCACCTCTACCACGTGATGGGATCGGACCGTCTGAATGGCAGCAGAAACGGGTCCGGCATAAGGAGCGATTCCAACGCCAATATTGGCCAAAGCGAGACCCCCAGTCAGGCCATAACCAACTCCGGCCAAACCAGCACCATGTCCATAACCAACTCCGGCTAAACCTACACCGTGTCCATAACCAACTCCTGCCAAACCAAGACCGGGTCCATAACCAACTCCGGCCAAACCAAGACCGGGTCCATAACCAACTCCAGCCAGACCCAAACCAAGACCGCCATAAGCAATACCTGGACCCCCAACTTTAGCAACAGCAGGACCTGCAAGTCCACCATAAACTGCTCCAATGGGTGCCCCACCGATCAGTCCTCGACTGCCAATAAGTCCGGCACCGATTTTAGCCCTTCCAATTATTTGGGCGTTTGAGCCGATGGCCAACACAACCAAAATTAATAACTGCAAACAAACCGTTTATTTTGATAACTCTTACAAATAATTCTCGGATTTTATATAATAGTCTTTTAAAAATCTAAAAAAAATGAGAAACATCTAGCAACTTTTACTAAATGTTTACTAATCTTTTAGTACAGATTTAATGAAAAGAATTTCGATCAAAGAATTTGATTATAATTTGAAAATACCTGGGATTTCATTTTAAAGTTTTAGTTGAGAGAAGAACTTCTGTTCTTTACTTTGTTGGCACAACTGCTCGAATGATGATTTCCCTCTCATTGATCCTCATTTTTATACTTAAGAAGAGTTATCTTTAAGGAGTTAATGAAAATTTGAATTCTGAGTGAAAGTTATGGCGAAAAATTTTAAGGTTAGTTAGATTAGGGGCTAATATGAAGAAAGGTTTGCAAGACGTGAATAGATTGCGACAAAAATGGGTAGTCTTTAGAAATTGTTGTCAACACTGACTGGAATACCTGATGAACACTTTGATAGCAATTAGATTTAGGACGACTTCAAACAGAGTGACATCATTTCGATATCGTTTTTAACTTTAATCGTATCATTAGTTTAGAATTTTTCAAATCGAGGGATGAATTGATTCGGTTTTTGAAAAATTAGTTGAAAATTATTTACTGATTAGATTTAGACGAAGACAGAAGAGTATATACTTTCTCTTTTGTCATCTCTATAGGGGTTCTAAAATTAGTGAAAAAGTCGTGAATCGTAGAAATTAATCACATTTACTATAAAACACAAAATTTTGTTATTAATGTTAATATTATTGAATTCTATGAGAATACTCTTATCTCTGGACATCTCTGTTTATTATTTTGGTATAACCGAGATATAAATGTTTTTTTCTTCTCTAATTGAGGCCAATGCGAACGTTTAGAAATATATGAGAAGATATAGTTTTTTATTGTAGCGAAAATTGTAAACTATCTCTAATATTAAGGACACTTTTAATATATTTCTTAGTTATGAAGTAATCCAATACTTATTCTCAGAAGAGATTCAAATAATTTAATTTAATTCAAAACTTTATTAGATTTATGGCTGTCTTTGAAAATGACTCGATTTGTTGATCAGATAATGATTTAACAAATAATAGTAATCGAATAAAATTGAAATAAATTTGTTATTATATTTAATATTATTATTATTAAGAATATAAATACTTATAAGCATTATAAGTTTGCTTGTTAATAACAATTTTGTTTGGCTCTTATAATTATAAAGCCTTAATTAATTCCATATATTATAAAAAAAGATGTTTGAATTCAAAGAATCTAAAGGTTAGCTATAAAATGAAAATGGCAATGAGTTAGCATGTTCCATTCAAAGCTAATAATGATTTATTAACTCTTTTCAAATCATTTAAAAATTGTTTATTCATTGAGTCATTTATATAAAGTTTCGACAATTTTATTGAATAAATAAGTGATTATTTTATAATTTATTAATTCATTACTTTTTAATAATAAATGATATCTTCATTTGTTGCCATTTATTGCTATTCAGTATTTAAACAAATTTTTAGGTCTAATTAAGAAAATCCCAAAATTAGACTCAAAAGGAATAGAAAGTCGATTGAGTAGAATCTCTAATATTAAAAAATAACAAATATCATGGTATTGATCTTGGTATTGAATAGAATATAAATATGTCTAAATTTCATGGGAATGATTACTTCTTCGCCCGAATATCGGATCTCAAAACTTGCCTTAAATTGAAAGCAGAGATTAAACTAAATCAACTCACAATCAAAGATGAAAATGAATATGCAAGATAAATTTGCATTCAAACAATTAGTCACTAATGATTAGTGTTTAAAAAATGGTTTACATTTGACTGTTTTGTAAACTTTACTCGTTTTAACCTAAACTTTAGTTATTTCTTATAAAAAGGCATTTGTAGTGGTATTCATGAAATAACTGTTTGTTGTGCTGTTAGTAATGAGAGTAGAATTAGTGAACGTCGAGTCGTTGACGATAGCGTTCGGGTCATTAATAGAGTTAAGGAAAGTAAAGGCTGCGGCCATCATACAATTACCCAACACATCCGCCAGCGCTGATGTGAACGGTATGGCAGAGTTGTCCGGATTGATGTGTCTCTTCCACGCCCACAAAGTACTTCCATAAGCCAGGTAAAGAAGTATTGCAATTTGAGCAAGCACAGCTATCATATAACTCACGATGAAGGGAGCCGTAAATATAAAATTAGCTTGCCAAAAACGAATTATTACCAAATAGAATAAGTGAGCTGGCACGGTTATAGCCAATAGTAATCTGGCCATTCTAGCATGCACATCTAACAAATAGATGGTTAAATCAGTGCTAAACTATTATTTCTGTTATTTGTTATTTACTTTTGCCGATAAAAGGGAAGAGTGGGTGAACACAGGCTCGCGGATCACTTTTGGGTAACTGTCCTTTTGGTGCCGTTTGATGTAAAAACGTCGACAAACGACTCGTTTGAATACCGACTAAATTACTTCCGATTCCTATTTATTGAAGTGTTTAATGAATTTGTTTTTCATAAAATGAGAGGTCATTTAAGAGATTCAGTGATCGAGGATTTGTATAACTAAAAAGAATTGAAATTTATATTTCATGGATTACCTCAAATAGTAAACCTCAAATAGTAAATGGTAAACCTTCTATTATGGAGTAATTGAATGTCGTTTTCCTCAAAATGTATTTCTAATGAATGGATAATTAATTAAGAAATAACTTTAAATCTTTGAAATTCTGTCTCATTTTTCCTCAGATCTTATCATATATTTTTATTTTCATTGAAATCTTGGGGCAAAACAGATCTAATCTCTATTACAGTCACTGAAGAATATTTTCAAAAATGATTGATTTAAGCCTTTTTTATAAACTTGAAAATAAAACACAAATTTTAATACCATTGACTAATGGCTGAAAAGTAGACATAACATCATATTTATCGAAAGCACTTTCCATAACCAGACCTCCCGGTTGTTCTATAATGACTGCTCCCAGTATTGGTGTCCAACCGGTCAGAATGACTGAACGCGTGTAACGATTTTTTCTAGCAATATATCCCATCAGAGGAGAGGATAGCATTAGTACTCCTAAAGTCACACAAACTATCCATAAATTGCCTCTTCCACAGTGCTTGTAAAATGAGTCACTGATGAGGGCCAGTATTGTTATCGTGCAAACATCACCCATTGAAGCTGCGATCGGTGTCGCGATGTTGTCTAAAGTTGTGTCAGAACGAGAAAGAGTCCATAAATTTATTTACAAAAAAAAGTAAATTTTGTGATATTTATTACTTTTTCATTGAATTCCTTTTTTAGACGCAATTATCATAAGATTTAAAATGTGTTTGACCATGATTATTAATTGAATATACGATAATTTGAAAACAGAGTAATTTTAGATTTATTTGATAAAAAAGTTTTGGAATTTTCTAGAATATAGAATAAGAGTGAGTCGTCTAACGGTTCTGTCAAATTGCCAAGAATATTATTTGCCAGAAAACCAGGAAATCCCAACACTTCCTGAAATTCCTTGAATTCTAATTTTGTTTAATTTTATTTTTTAACTATTTTTGGAGACTATATTTAAAAAAAATAATAATCTTGGTGAAATTGAAGACACTTTTAGATCTAATGATATTTTTATGTGTAATAATTAAATTCATTTCATTAATTCATTAGTCTATTAACATAGCCTTCAAAACGAAAGTATTGTGAAATTCAGGTTATGAGTTGTGATGAGCACTGATTTACCCCATTATAGTAGTAAGTATTTCTTAGATTAAGTTAAGCCTTTGAAGAGTTAAACATTAATTATTTAAACACAATTTTACTCAATTTAATTATCGACCCAAAACTTGTTTATCAATAAAAAAGATTTAATGTATTAAAAGTCTTTTCAATAATCAGAAAATAAATGTCAAATCATTTAATTAATTACCGAAAGTGAAGTAATTCGTTATATATTTCTTAAAAATTATTTCTTTTTAGTAAATGCGATAAAACACTTCAGAGATTCAAAGTATTTTCAAAACTATTTTCATATCAAAACAATGAAATATTTATCACTAAATTGGGAGCAAAACAACACAATTGGAACAATTGTCGTTTAAGTGCGTAAAGACTCTAATTATGACATTTCTTTAAATTATGATTATCTCAAAACTTTATATTTTGAGAACTGAATTCCATAATATTTAACAGATAATAATTAACTATTAAATAGATTAAATAAACAAGATAAACTAATTACAAATTTATTGATTCTATTTAAACCTAAAAATTATGGAAAATACCTGGATTAATGTTGACTTTTCTTGCAACCACTATAACTAAACTGATAGCTGTAGCCAAGATTACATTAGCGATAACACTTGTGGTCACAGAACTGGCGCATAACAACAAAATAAGTTTTCCAATCGTCAAATCGTCTGCTATTTTGTCTTTAGTTCGGGTCGAGTAATACATTCCGAGTGAAGCGAAAGCGGCAAAGAGTCCAACAGTTGAGGCCTGACATAAGACAGTAGCAGAGTTGCCGATTATCATTGACTTCAATTGTGATAACTTATCGAGAGTACCCAAATTTGCGTGAGTCGACAGACGTGAGGCCAAAGTTGTCTCAATGTTTCCGATTAGACCCAAAAATGATGGAATCATAATAACGAGTTGAGGAATGGCAACAAATGCCGGCCATTTTTGTACGTCATTTAAAACAATTCCGGCGCCAACAGATCCAATGCCAGCGATAAGAAATGGTATTAACATTTGTTTGAGAACATTCCAAGAGGACTGCATAACAGGTTCTTCATCTGGAAGTTGTTGTTCAATCTCTAACTCCAAGGGTTCAAACGGTTCTTTATTAAGAGAATTATTGTCATCAATGAGAACAGGAATACTAATTATCAATTCATTTGAATTTTCATTTTCTGATTCTTTGATTGTGGGCGGACTCACAACACTTAAACCCGTTAAACCCGTCGGAAATTTAGTATTATGACCAAGACTCTTACGTCGAATCACATGAATTTTAATCTCTTTTGCCTTTTCTTCTTCTATTCTATTCACTTCGCCATCACTTTGTCTTTGGTTTAAATTATTTTTGCCATTTTGTTGATTATATAAATATTCGTCAAATGAAACACTTCTTTGTCTGTAAAAATTTGGTCGATATATGCTTTCGGGTATTTTCTCGTTATTCTTAGAGTAATAACTGTTTATCGAATTCTTTCGACTACTCTTTCGACTCATATTTGTTCACAAAAATTCTTTACTTTCTTCGATACAAATTGAGTTCACATTTCAATATTTAAAGAATAAATTGTCTTAAATTAGTCTTTTTTGAGCTCAATATCTAATAGAATAGGTATTCCCAATAGTCTGGTGCCGACAATTATCGAAAGTTGATTGTCTTTAAATACTAATTGATAAGAGTTTCAATAGAGTATTGTTTGCACAATAGTCTTATCCTAAGAAAAAACTTATGATTTATATCTAAGAATCAAAATCTTATCATTAATTATAAAAGAGTTTCAGTAGAATCTGCACATCCTTTTAAGCATAACCTATGTCTTCAGCCATTTGGGTTATAATCAGAGACACTTCAATTGAAAATAAAATCACTTTTGAATGTTTCAATCAGTTGTTTAACTTTTAGTCTTTATTCGAAGCATTCAAATGAAATCCAATAAAAAAAAAGTTTGACATTTGATTTATTAGTCATTTATTGTTAGTAACTAATTGTTTATTACATCTATTGTTGTATCTTCTCTAGTGTTCGCAAAAGAGAAACTTTCTATAAAGTTGTCACTAAAATTTCTCTAATGACATTCTATATATTCAATGGGATTCCCTTTATTATTAAATATCGGGATTAAAATCAGTTAAAAATTAAATAATGAAATTATTGATAGGAAAAAATTGTCGCCCAATTAAGACTACCAAGACTACCTTCAATTAAATATTTATTTTGAAATCATTAATAATGTTTCATTATTTAACTGCAGTTTTGTTTTATTTCGTCAAAATTATAATAAACATGCTATTTTCTATTATCTTCCATGATTCATTCCATTCAAATCTCTCTTAAAATAAAAAAAATGTACTCGATGATTTACAGTTCTTAAATTAGTGAATTTTTAAAAAAAATGTATGATTAACTTTAAATATGATTCCCATTTATTTAATTTCAAAAATAGGAATCCCAGTGTGAAACATTCTTGAGAAAGTTTCTAGAGACTTTCTTGTCAATTTTCGAAATACGAGAATTTTGCCAACTCTATTCTTCTCTTTATTTGAATAGCTAGGACATTTTCAAAGTATGTATGTAATTATGTCTCGTGCATAGCGCACGGATACATTTTCCTCTTTTTTATTTTAAAAACTGAACAATAAATGCATTTGTTTTGACTCGTCATTCATTTCAATTATTTTTGCAATTTTTTCTGTCATTTTATTCAAACTTTATTCCAATTTAATTGCATTTAAATCTCTTGCAATTAAAATCAAAGGCCAACCTTCTCTTTATTCATTCTGTGCTCCTGGTCTATTTGAAGGTTACTAGATGAATTCTAGTGTCTAATAAACCTGAACAAATACTACAATATTTCTTTTATAACTAATTAACACAATTTTATTGCATTATTTTTAAAAACTTATAGAAATTGAATATTAATTTGATTTCATTTAAAAGTATTTTTAGGGAAAGTTTGAATAAATTTAATTTTTATTAAATTTCAATTTATGTGATCTTAATTAAAAAATAAAATGCACTTGTATATATTTATAATTATTACAATTAATCATTTTTTAGATTTTAATTAATTTAGATTAATTTTGTTGGTATATTCTAGCTAGGTTCTCTAATAAGCAAAATTCGTTATAAAAATATTAAAATTGTCCAACTAAACAAGTATAATTAGGCAAAGTACGATTTCAGCTATTGTCTTGTAAACCATTAGCTATTATTAATTACTATAAGTCTAATTAAAATCCAATTAAAACATAATTCGGAAAAATTTTCAAAATAAAACATAAGTTTTATGAAACACCAAAAACTTAATCATTAAAATAAAAATCTCATTTCGTTATTATATGATTTTGTGCTTAATTTCAATACAAATTAATTTTAAAACCTATTACTAACTATGAATACTTAAATACACTTTTAATTAATAAGAGATAATAGAGTTCAATGTTTATGTGATACAGGAATCAAAATATTTAATAAAAATGAAAATTATCTCAACTATTAAATCAAATATCACTCAAATAATGATTTATCCTTTTGTTGTTTTTTATTTGATTTCTCGTGAAGTCATTCACTATATTTATCATTAAAATAAACAAATATCCGCTTTGTTTTCACTCTTTTATCATTATTCAACATTAGAAAAACAAAAGTTAGGAATGAGCAAGGTAAATAATAAATTCAAATAAAATGGTATATATCAGAATCAAAACTATTATTATATTCATTTGTGAATTATGACAAAAAGCAAATAAATTGTTTTACAAAAAAAATGTGAAAAATTGATGTTTTACTAATTATGACAAACAATTGAATCCATAGATTGAATCCATCCATAAAATAGATTTAACAAAATATTATAAATTATAAATTATAACTCAACAGACTTTATATTAAAATTTTTTTTTTATAACTAATACATTGACTTTTAGTCGATTATAATCTCTAGAATACTCTATAAAAATCAATTAAATAGTCAACAAAAAAATGGATTAATTTAATAGTTTATCTTTAAAAAGTTAGTACATTCGCCAATTAAAAGTTAGTTATAACTAGTGATGAATGTTATCGGTGAGCTAATTTTTTTTAAATCGGAGGTCATATTCGGTTAGATGAAATTTATTGTAGACCAAAACCTAAATTCGGAGGTCATATTCGGTCAAATGTATGAAAACCTTCGAAAACTGTATTAATATACACTCAAGGGATGACTACGGATTTTTTTGTCCCTATTACTACCACTCAGTTAATAATTTACTAAATTAAAATATAATAAAAATTGCTTGAGTAGTTTTATAATAAAAATCAATTAGATATTTTGAATTTTTAAATTTTGCATGCCTATTTTTCTAATCTAATTATATTGAGAAATATAAAAACACATATCGAATGACTTCAAACTAGTTTGTAAATAATATAAAAATAAAAAAATTAATTTTAATATTTTTTACAATTAGATATTTAATGAAATATTGAAATTTTTTAAAAATAGAGAAGATAATATGAAAAATATTTTATGTTTATAAAATCTAAATAAAATTGTTATCTGGGTTAATTATAATTTAATTGGAATAAATAAAAGAGTAATAAATTAATAAAAAGTATTATTAGATGTATTAAAGATGATGTAGAATTGAGATGAGGGTAACTTTCTGAACACAACTTTATTTTTATTTGAGGTTTTATCGAAATTTTCACACCAATTTTTTGATATTTTCGGTCAATTTCGGTAAACTAATTTATCTGACCGAAAATAATTTTTCAAATTCGGCGGTTGAATTCGGTCAAATTCGGTATCTGACCGAGAACATTCATCACTATGTATAATATATCAACATTTATTTAAAAATAGATAAAAAACACATAAAACCATCCTAAAATAACCTAATAAAGTGACTTACCAATTGTGTTAACTAACCGATAATATTAAGTAAATGCCGATCCCCGATTAGGTTAACTATTGATCCTAAACTGTAGTTCGGTGAATCAATATAAAAAAATAATCAATATTTTTTCAATTCTATCATTTAATCTTTATCTTGTATTTAATCTTGGTTATTTGTAGCTGAAATCTTAGATAAGTGAACTATTTATTAAAAGCTTCTAATTGAAAAGTCAATTAATCCTTGACGTTCTATTTTTTAAATTATTCAATAATGAATAAACATAAAGTCATTATAATATCTACCGTAACCTGCTTTCCACTTGATAACTTTTAAATGGATTAACCGATTTTCAAGTTGTTTTCACTAAAATGATCTTGGATAAGGATAATTTCTTAAGCAGGTTACGATAGTTATTATAATGACTGTATATTTAAGTGTAAACTTGGAATGTATAAGGTATCTAGACGAGCATGCTTATTGTGTCTATGTGGTTAGCCTTCTTTAAACCGTGACAAAGACTATTGATCTTGATTATATACTATATAAGGAAAGGAAGAGTCTTAGTCATGGTTTAAGAAAGGCTAACCACTTAGACACATTAAGCATGCTCATCCCGATACTTAATACTTTTTACCTTTATACAGTTTATGAACTATTATAGTGACTATTATTTTACCTAGAAATCAATGCCTTATATATCAAACATCAAACAATTATTAAATAACAGTATTTGAAAAACAATAAAATTTAATACAATTCTTAAAGAGTTTCACTTATTTTCATTTCAAAACATATTTCAAATAATTTTTAAAAATTATTTTAAATTTATTTATTTGAATTAACAAAAACAACGAACAGATTATCACTTATTTTATCCAAATTTTTTTGAAAATTAAGAAAATAATTTTTTTAAGAGTCATAACAAAAAAGAAAATAATGAAAACAAATTAAATATTAAACAAAAAATTTACAAAAAAAACTAATTTTATCACTAAAACAAAATATATGAAAATTTCAAAGAATGTCTTAAAATAGTGGAAGTGAACAATAAATTTATCTTTTAATTGTCACAACATTTAAGATAATCTCTGAGTTAATCACATGAAGTCATTGAGGTATTAAAGATATATTTTAGTGGTCATCGTTAACATTAAAAGGTATGGTCAAGTCACTGTCCTCTAAGGGCACATTTCCTATATTTTTCAATTCATCAGAGGTAAGTCTTACACCTAAAACAGTGTTATTATTAGACACTTCTTGGAATTGGCGCCAATTATCGGGAATAAATTTCTCCATAAAACGACATGTCTTGTAGTGAACAAAATTAGGATCAATTTTTCTGTTATTATTTCCGTTCGTCAAAAGACTAACAATATTTCCCATAAGTAAAGCTATGAGGAAACCCACCACTGGAATAATGAACGGACTTATGTGATACAAGACATCAATACCTGAGTTATATGCATATCATTAATATATTAAATGTTTTATAATATTTTTTAAATGATTACCTTCAGGGGTATAATCGGGTAATTTATAATCAGTGAGCATACTAAGAGGAGCACCTTGCATATATACTGTTATATTACGTTCAGCGCACCTTTCTGTGCTCAGAGGCAACATCATTGACTGGGGGTTTCTTCTATTATATATTCCTCCGATAGCCATCCATAGGCACAGGAGTTCTCCGCTTATAAGACCGACACCGGCGCCCCACTTATTAGCCCAGGGAAAGAATAGGCCCAAGCAAAATAAGCCAAACACTGGGCCTCCAAATGAGCCATAAATACTGACCGCAACTTCAACTATGTTCTGACTATTTCTTATACCAAATGCAATGCACAGCGAAATGATTCCGATGAAAGCTGTTAACCCTTTAGTAATATAAATGTTATACTTATTGGGAACACTTTTCTTAAGAAGTTTTTTCAAGTAGTCGTCCCAAACGATAGTCGCCATTGCGTTCAGACCCGACGATAAAGTGCTGAGAGAACTGCCAAAAATACAGGCGACAAACATTCCGGGTAAACCTTTATATTTATCTTCAAAGATATCTAAGACAAAGTATGGTACCAATTGGTCGGGTCGGACCACTCTTCCCGTTAGGAGTGGATCGCAATCATAAAATCGAGCGTACATTACAATACCCAACAATGCTAGCAAGGATATTATAGTCATTATACCAGGAACAGACAAATATAACGCTCTTTTAGCTGTTTTCAGAGAAGGCATACAAACAGCCCTCTGGACCTGTAGCTGACTCGTTGATAGCATTCCCGTATACATTACTGTAAATCCCAGGAAAAAATTCCAAAAGGAATTCATTTTATAGATATCAAAATCCATACTATTATTGAGAGAAAAAAAAGTGTTATTAATTGAATTCCAATAATAAGTAATTACTTCCAGAATTCAATTCTTCCTCCGATATATGCTTTCTTGAATGACTCAACCATACCTCCCGACACATTTGCACCCTAATAATAAACAGTGAAGTTTTCTATGTTTATATGAATTTATCCCTTACTCTGATTACGACTGCCATTAACCCAAACATCATTACTCCGAACTGGAAAAAGTCGGTCCAAATCACACCTTTAAGACCTCCCAAAGAGGTATAAAGTGTTACAATTCCACCTATTATAAAAATACTGTTCGTAATTGACATATCGGTCACTATTGATAGTGCGATCGCCGGCGCAAACCTATACATGGATTTATTAATACAAGTTATAGAAAATTAGATCAACACTCAAATAGGTTTTATATCAATATTATTGAGAGCTCTAAACTTTATTAATTTAATTATTTTTTTATATAACTCTATTTTATTTTATCAAGATCTATTGCCCTGAGCTTTGGTTTTGAATATAACTCAAGATATGTATACTTACATTTCTACACCAAATGATGGAATCTGAAAAAAATTTGAGTTTTACTAGATATATTTTAGAAAGAAATAATATTTAAGGTAGATATTAAGGCGGGGTTACCAAAAATAATATTAATAATATCTATAATCAGGGATGACCTAGGAGGAGTTTACCGAATTACCCTAGAGGTAAAAATTGGCCAAATGTTTTCTTTAGGAGTTTTAAACCCTTAATTTTAGTGTCTATTGACAAGCACTAGATCATTTTCTGTTTGTATATTTTTATTATTTATACCAAATGATGATCGACTAAATTGTTTGTCAACTGTATTCACTAAATATTAATTTTCTAGTCTTATCAAGTACAAAAGAATTTAATTAAAAATTTAACCCCATTTAAATTATATTATGAATATGATAATTTTTCTGAAAATATTTAAAGGTAATTTTCATTGTGTGGTTAACCAAGTATTTGATCAGGATAAAATATAATGTTTTAAAAACTTATTTTAAATGAATACCATTGCAAGAAGTGTTGATATATTCGATATAATTTGTAAATTTTCTGATTTAAATCGTTTGCGAAGATAATGATTGACACTAATCAGGTTCATCTTATAGTAGATAGGAATGAATAGCTCACAACTGATTATTGCCGCTACAATGGTGGCCAAAATAATGGCCCAGAATTGTGTGCCTGTTATGTACACAATAACAGGCATTCCAATAAAAGCTGAGCTAGCTATATAACCCGCCAATATAGATATGCAAACTGGAATTACGGACATGTTTTTGCCCCTACAAAAAAAAGTGAAATAAATATCTTGGTAAACATTATAGTTATATTTTACCCTGTTAATACACTGTCTTCAGTGGCCTTATTTCGGTAGTCTTTCCACGCAAAGTACAAACCGATCGCTACCGATATTAATAGCATTAACACCAAAACAAAGTAATCTATAGCTCCGAAATAGTGCGACATTTTTGTTGTCAATTGAAATCCTGAGAATCAGTGTATTCTTTAAAAAGAAATGAATGAAAATATTAAAAAAATCAAGTTTTTATAAAATTCGAAATTTGACGTCACTTTACTTTAAATAAATATAATTATTTTTTTAATCTTAAATATATATATTAAAATATGCTTTTATACCATTGATCAATATGAACAAGGAAAATATCAAGTTAATTCTTGAAATTAAGTTATGAATATAAAAATAATCTTCCTCTATTTAAGGAAAATATTCAGTGAATCTCGGTATATATTAATATTATCAAGTAACTTATTTGAATTTTAAAATTAACTATAAATAAAAAGATTTTAATTTAAATATGTTATAGATTATTTCGTGCGTTACCTTTGACGTAAGTAAGCTAAATCAATCCATATATTTTAATTTTAATGAATAAGGAAAGTTTTAATATTATTTAATAAAAGTCAGCGTTCAACAAGGTCTATGAGGACACTCCCTCGTAAATAATTCTTCATGCAAAATATAATAAAAAGCTGATACCATCTTAATTCACTTTTTTTGGCCAAGATCAAAATACATATTTTTCTAAAATTATAGACATAAATTGTATTAATGTTTTGAATAAAACTTCTTTTTTTAAAGCTATGATTTTGAATAATTTTATAAGACTATAAACTATGCTGAAAATACCTTGCCCATCCTTGAATAAAAATGCTATGATTAGCAAGGAGAATTATTGAGAGTTAAAAATGGTCAAAATCGGGAATATATTAAGCAATTTCCCGATTAATTTTAACATAATTACTGCCTAAAATCGAGGCAACTGGCTTACCTTGCTAAATCATGGAAAATTTTTAATAATTTATTTAAAAATATGTTCTTGGTTAATACAAACATTTGGTCAGTGCACTCAAAATAAGCATAACATCTGGTTTAGAATAATTTAAAATAAATAATTTTAAAATTTTAATTAATTTTCAAATTAATCATTAATTTATTTAAAAAAATTAAATTTCAAGTTATAAATATTAATAAAATAAGCAAAGAAGATAGAGTTTAATTACCAAGGTAAAATTGATTAAAATTCATAATAAAGATTAATTTATTAAAATAGAACAATTCTTTTCAATTACAATAAGCACATTCAAATTAATACCTTTTAAAATACTTAATGTGAGAAAAAATAAAATTATTTAATTCTATTAAAAACAAAAGTTATTATAAACACAAATAATGTATTAAATCATTTAAAATGATGTAAATTATTATGAAAACATTTTTATTATTTTTAAGATATTATTTGAGTTAATAATAAGAAGTTTATTGATTATATCATACAATTGGTGTTTGGTCCTCATCTTCTTTTAAAGGAAAGGTAGATTCAATTTCTTCTAAAGGAGTGTTTTTAACAATAGAAGTGCCATTCCTTTCTCTGTTTACATCTAATTTGGTGTTGAAGTCATTAGAGGAGTGTTCAAAATCTGTGTAATCTCGAGGTCTTTCATCTTGGAATTGACGCCAAAACTTGGGTAGTATTTTCTCCATTATATGACATGTCTTGTAATGAACCAAATTTTGGTCAACTTTTCTGTTGATATTTCCATTCGTCAAAACACTTATAATATTTCCCAGAATTAAAGATATGACAAAACCCACAACAGGAACAAAGAAAGGGTTGATGTGATACAAAACATTAATACCTGAGTTATACAAATAAATAATTAATTATTTTAACAAATATTATTAAATATACCTTCAGGGTGATATTCTGGTAGCTTATAATTAGTGAGCATGCTAAGAGGAGCACCTTGCATATACACTGTAATGTTACGTTCAGCGCACTTTTCAGTGCTCAAAGGCAACATCATTGACTGGGGGTTTCGTCTATTAGATATGGCACCGATAGTTATCAAAAGACCAATTATTTCACCTATAATGAGACCGACCCCAGCGCCCCACTTATTAGCCCAGGGAAAGAATAATCCCAAACAAAATATTGCAAATATTGGTCCACCAAAAGCACCGGTAAGACTGATCGCCACTTCTATTATGTTTTGACTGTTTTTTATTCCAAATGCAATACAAAGGGAAAGGATTCCGATGATAGCCGTTAACCCTTTTGTGATATAAATATTATAACTATTGGGAACTCTTGTGTGGAGCAGTTTCTTTAAGTAGTCGTTCCAAATGATAGTCGCCATTGCGTTCAGACCAGACGATAAAGTGCTGAGAGAACTGCCAAAAATACAGGCGACAAACATTCCGGGTAAACCTTTAAAATCATCTTCAAAAATATCCAAAACAAAATATGGCACCAATTGGTCGGGTCGGGTCACTCTTCCGGTTAGGAGTGGGTCGCAGTCATAATATCGGGCGTACATTACAATACCCAACACAACTATGCATGTTATTATAAAGATCAATCCAGGAATTGCCAAATAAAAGGCTCTTTTGGCGGTCTTGATATTAGGCATACAAATAGCCCTCTGGACCTGTATCTGACTCGTGGAGAACACTCCTGTCACTAATAATGTTAATCCCAGGAAAATATTCCAAAAGGAATTCATTTTATAGATATCAAAATCCATACTATTTTCATAAAAAATGTGTCATTAATTGAATTTTATTAATAAGTAATTACTTCCAGAATTCAATTCTTCCTCCGATATATGCTTTCTTGAATGACTCAGTTATACCACCCGACACATGAGCCCCCTATAATAAACAGTGAGAATTTGAAAATTCATTTAATTTATGTCTAACTCTGACGATGACTGCCATTAACCCAAATATCATTACTCCGAACTGAAAAAAGTCGGTCCAAATGACACCTTTAAGTCCTCCCAAAGATGTATAAAGTGTTACAATCAAACCAATTACAAGAATACTACTATTAATCGACATATCTGTCACTATGGAGAGGGCGATCGCCGGCGCAAACCTATGAAAAACCAAAAATTTTAGTACAGTTTATGATTATATTCAGTAATAGGAATTTCAATGGGAAGACAAGCTTTCAAATGGAACGGGTTAAGACTACCCATAGAAAATGTCCAAGAATACATATATAAATATAAGCTTGTCATTATTTAGGGTAAATTTAATGAAAGCATTATTCATAGAAAAAAAGTTTCAGATGATTCATAAATATCTGTTTCAATTTATTCAGGGTTATTACTGATCAATATTACCCTTTAGAATACAAATGCATAAAAAGTCAATATAATGCAAACGTATGTTATAAAGTTATCTATCATATAAATTATTTTATATTTTTTCCTTTCCTATTGATGATTATATTATAACACCCATTGATTTGTGAAAAATTCATAACTGGAAGGCAAGGGAAAAATTTTACTCTATTTAATGACTATACTTACATTTCTACACCAAATCCCGGGATCTGTAAAAAATTTATAATTAATGAATAGGTTTAATATTATTTTAAATTAATTCATTAATAATACCATTGCTATAAGTGTTGATATATTGGCTATAATTTGCAATTTCTCTGATTTAAATCGTTGGCAAAGATAATGATTGACACTAATCAGGTTCATCTTATAATATATAGGAATGAATAGCTCACAACTGATTATTGCCGCTATAGTAACCGACAATATAGCCACCCAAAATTGTGTACCCGTTATGTATACAACAATGGGTAAGCCTATAAAATTGGCACTACCTAAATAACCCGCCAAGATTGATATGCAAACTGGGATTGTTGACATCTTTTTGCCCCTATAAAACAAATGATATCTTTGGAAATTTATATATTGGTTATACCCTGTTAATACACTGTCTTCAGTGGCTTTATTTCGGTAGTCTTTCCACGCAAAGTATAAACCAATCGCTACAGAGATTAATAGCATTACCACCAAAACCATGTAATCTATAGCTCCGAAGTATTGCGACATTTTTTGTGGTTAATATTGTTGTCAATTGAAAACCTGAGAATCAATAAATTACTTTTATATTATCAATTATAATATAAATATTATATTAAATAGAAGTGTTCACTTATATATATGGTTAAACTATTAAAAATTATTATACAGATGCATTATATATTATATTATATAAGATTATATCATCTTATTATATCTTATATCTTAAGATATAATATTATAAGATATCTATAACTTAGTATACATTATACTAAGTTTATAAAAAGAACTTGCTAATATTTTTAATAAATGATTTATCTATTTAATCAATTTCTGTTCGATTATATTTTTTTCATAATTTTTAATAATATATCGTTTATAATTTTAATAATCGTTACTTTTTTCATATGATTCATAAAAATCTGTTAAAATTGAAAGTGTTATGGTTGTGATCGCACAATATTTAAATTTAATAATTAAACAAAAAATTAGTCACAAGAGTTCTGATTGTAAGTTGTGACTAATTTTTTGTTTAATTATTAAATTTAAATAAAAATCTGTTACATATTAATTAGGGTTATTTGATATTTAATAAAAAGAGCTAATATCTAATTTTAAATATTATTCATAATCTTCAGATCTTATTACTATATTCCTGGTTATTTTTAATTTTAAAACTGTAATAAATTACTTACAAATAATACACAAATTTGATGATTGAATACTTCACTCCTTTTATTATAATATTGCAAATAATAAAATTTTCAATTTTTGTTTAAAAATTTGTCTTGATAATTTTCTTTTGTATTTGTTAGCACTAAGAACTTAAATGAGCTTAACTTTAAAACATTGAAATTAAGCCCCAGGGGTAATTAAAGAGCAATCCTTTGATATGATATGCGAACAAATATTAATTAATTGTAAATAATTTAATAGTTTTTAAACTATTAACTTATTTAATGATAATTTATTTTAACATAACTTAATAATAATATCTTAATATTAATTATCAGTAATAAATATTATAAATTATTACAGTGCACATTGATTAGTTATAACTCCTTGATAACTTAACTAAATTTTTCATGTCTAACTAATATTATATATTATTTAATTTGTTAACAACTTTTATAAAATAGAAATTTTTTCTTTAAGATACAACTTATCTAACAGAAGTTGCTAGATTGTCAGTTTAGTAAATATGGTAGCATAAAAGTTGACAGAGTAATTAAAAGCTAAATAAAAACATGAAAACAGACGCAATTTAAACAAGGTTATTCAAATTCAAATTCAATATTTACACAATTATTACAAATAAATTCATTTAAAATAAATTTAAACAATTTTTAATTAAAACAAATTTAATATTACTCTTTATCAGGGATGGCCAAAGGCGGCCGCTCCCAGGGGGGGGGGGTATACCCCTCCCTTGACCAAAAAAATCCCAACAGATCTAGTGCTTGTCCATAGACGTAATGTTAAAAGTTTCATTGTTCCAGGGGGGGTATTTTGCCAATTTTGCTGCTCCAGGGGGGGGTATTTTGAAATACCCCCCTTATTGGCCATCCCTGCTCTTTATTAATAGACTTTAAATTGAGGTTGATATTTTAATTTTATTTATTGTTTATTCTTTTTAATCTAATATAAGCAAGTATAATTCATCTCAATTATTAGTAATTGCTATTAATAATTTATTACTCATATCTAAAATATTTATAGTTTAACAAATATATATTTTCTTTAATTTTATATTTTATAGAAATATGAAAAAACTAAAAAAACCTTGAAAATCAATTGATTTTTTTGATAATCTTTAATGAAAGTAAATGATGCAGTTTAATGTTAGCAAAGTCATTTTATAATGAAATAAAAACTTTAATCGATATTTTAAAATTTCTAATTTTTATTTAAATGTCATAAAATTATGCAAGATTGAGTAGATTTTAATGAATCTATATAATCTGAGGCTGGATAAAATATGTTGTAATTCTAGATAGTTGTAGTTTAAAAAATAAATTTGATCTATCTTAACTGAAAGATTTAATAGATTATAATCCAGTAAAGAAGGTTTGCAGTCGAGTGTATTATAGAAACTCAAAAAATAAATATTATATTTAATATAAAAACTTTTCAAAGATAATTACATTTATTTATAATTCTAATAATCAGAGCTTGCGATGATTGACTAATGAACAGAGATTTGTTTGAAATGGATTTAAAATGTTTAAAATATGTATGGATTTGTGCTAAAAATTAATAAAATATGGATCATATATGGTCCATATATAATTATCCATATATCAAAAGTATTTTTGATCCATTCTAGAAATAAAATAAACCATTGAACAAATCATGCAAAATTTCGCACTAATTTGAAATTTAATATCATAGTTTTCATGAAATTAAAAGGTTTTTTTGCATCAATAGGAATTTCTATATGCTAAAATATATGAAAAATAACTAGCTAAAAAGCACGTGAAAAATTATTTTGACATTTTGTGCATTTTAATACTAAAAGTTAGTAGATTAGAAATCACATTGACTAGGGTTGGGAAAATACAAAGATTTTATTTTTATTTTGTATTATACATGCATAATACAATGTATACCTTGTATTATGATGTATTTTTATTACAAGAATAATTATATCGATATTTTAATTTGTATTTTATTTTTATAAATTAATAATATATTTTTTTTGATTTATTTATAATAATTTAAGTATCGAATTTAAATTTAAAAAATAATAAATTCTTAAATATATGAAAAATATGACAATATAGAAGTTATAGAATAATTTTTAAAAAATGAACTAGCTTGATTAAAAATGTCTTAATTTCAATTAATCTAGAACGAAAACATAGATGAAATTAAAATAAAAATAAATTTAAATAAAAATTAGTAGAGAAATAGAAATAGAGTGCACTCTATTACAGTTCTATATTAGATTAAGCTCTATAATTGTTTATTTTCTTTAAAAAATGATTAGAATAATTTAATTAAATATTTAATCAATATTCTATTAATATTTGATAAATTTAAAATATATTTGAACACTATTTTATTTTTCGAAATATTAAAGAAATCTTTTCTGGAAAATAAATTATGGCAAAAATTGTATAGGTGGCGCTACAAATTGTATGTATGGCAAAATAGTATTTGTATTATACATAGTATAATACTGTATAATAAAATTCTGTATTATACACATTTTGTATGCCACCCATCCTTAACACCATAGATGGCTAAAAGGGGGGGGTATTTAAAAATATTCCCCCACCTGAGACGAAAAATCCTGAAAATACCACCCCCCCTGAGCCGAAAATTTAGATTACCCCCCCCCCCTCGAGAAAAAGG
>JAQFZM010000993.1:0-22267 GCA_034695785.1 Galumna obvia | reverse complement strand
CCCTAGGATTTTTCCCAAAATACCCTACCCTACCACCCCCCCTAGAGCCTCGACCTTTCGCCATCCCTGATTAAAATCATTAAAATTAAAGTACATTTTATAATAATTGATAACTCTTTTGTTATTAAATACTTCCCTTACTCATTGAAATTATATTATAAATATGAATATATTGAATGTGCTTGCTTATGTCATATAGCATATGCTAAAAATTGGCTAAAAAGTGTCTCGATTTAAAGCCTTGATTTTAAATAAAAGTTCCCATAATTTTGTGCTTCTTTTGAAAATGCATTCATTTTATTCATTGATATTCAGTCAGATATTAATCAGATCTGAAATTCAAATTCAATAGTATTTCAGTCAACAATAGCTCTGACTCTCTCTTAACAAATAGAAATTTGATATTAAATTATGAATCGAGAGTTGGGTTTCAAATTTGGTTCTTACAAAATAACATCTTTTTCATTTTAATCTTTTAAAATTGTATTTACATTTCCTCTACATTACATGTGGAGAGAGAGAGAGAGAGAGAGAGAGAGAGAGAGAGAGAGAGAGAGAGAGAGAGAGAGAGAGCTCTATTTTCTTTTAAATCGAAACCCTTAACAATAGGAATGAGATGAGAATCGCATCACTTAAGCAAAAGAAGAGAATAAAAAATAATTCAAAAGAATAAATCGTTGACTAATATAATGGTTTCAATGCATAACAAAAGAGAGACAGACTTTGAGCTCACAATTGAATGTCAGAATCAAATTAGACTTTAGATTAAGAAATATAATCATAATAATAGAGTCGACAAAATTAATTCTATAAATTCAATTTGGTTTTCCTCTTTATGACAGTCCACTGACATGTCAAGTGCCAGTTCTCCAAAACTCTACTTCTATTATTTCCATTATTTTTTCCTTCATCTTCAAGAAGTAATAATCAAGTACAATTTTTTAATATCAAAAAACTCTTAACCTTTTCAAATGTTATATAATTTTCTGAATTTTATAATTTTAACTTTTAATCAAAGAATTACTTAAAGGTTAACATTTTCTTACAAAACATCTAAGGATTATACGATAAAAAGGATGAATACATGCCATAACTTGTGCTATAGTCAGCACTTTTTGCAAATAAAAATGAATTAAAAATGACAACACTTTCAACAATGACTTATTCTGTTCGCTTCCCTTTTCTATTGGATGTCATATTTATAGGTATTACTAAAACCCAGTCTAAAGAAATAAAATTTTTTGTATTAAAACTTTTTTCCAAATAATTATTTTTATCGATAAATCATTTCATTTGACATCAATTTTTGATATTTCAAGGGTTGGACTAAATTTTCAAATTATAAAATAATATTTCATTTCTAATGAAATGGAAGTAAATTCCGTTTAATAAAATCGATTTTCAAAGTGTAATCTTAGTATTTTGTAAGAGTATCATGCTTTTTTTTCTTATCATATCATTTATTTATAAGAAAACCAGCAAGAATAACCTGTCAAGTAAAATGATCTAGATTGAGGAACATAGAAAGTGAAAGCAAAGTAAACCTGATTAGAGATGTTATATAAGGGATTAGGAAATAAGCAACACAACAGGCAAAAGTAATTTGATCAAGTGCAAATTTAATCATACAATAAGACAAACGAATAAAAGGTTAGATTTAAAATGTTTGTGTCCTTGTCTCAATTAATATAATAAGAATAAAGTAACCAAGAACAAACATTACATTCATTGAATATTCCTTTTATTTGATAAATATTCGGCTTTTCTTTTGTCACTTATTATTATATCAAATATTTTCTTTGAAATGTCATCAAAAAAAAGAGTGAAGTCATTTGTATTTACATTTTGTTTGATATATCTCTTCAGTTCTAATTAGTGGACAGAATGTGAAGATTAAGAGAGACATAAAAGAAAATTTATTTAATATAAATGTCATTAAAGCAAATATTTGGTGAATGAAAATTCAATTTTAAAAGAAATCACGTTTTCTTAGCAACTGAGTACTAACAATAGCGCTCACATTAAATTAATCCTTTTAGGTCTGCAAGATCTTATCTTAGCAATATAACTCACAAGGAGAGCATGTAAACATGTAGTTAACTTATCAGGAGTATTTCAGTAATTGTTTTCCATAGAAACAGAATAACAATTAAAGGAATTCAAAATTATAGACACAATGTTTAGAGCTTAGAACTTATTCTGAACATGTCAATCTTTAATTAATCACCTTGCGCATTATTTTGTAATTTGCTTAGAAATACTCATTTAACTTGCAAGTAATTTTAGTGCCAGTTTATAATAATATCTATGAAGTTTTAAGAAAAAATTCTAATTATATTCATAAATAAAATCCAAACAAAATGTAAGAACAGAATAATATTATCATTCATTCATTATATACCGTATAATAACGTTATATGAACTCAAAAACAAATTATTATTATTTATCTCGAATTTCATGGATATGTGTGTTGGAGCGATCAATCATTGATGATCTTGCTCAATTCCTATCAATTCCTACACAACGATAAAAACTAATCTTATTATATGGAAAAGGATAACGGATTACAACTGAAATGTATGCCTCAATAATAAATATGAGCAGTGGTTCAGCACAACAGCAACGGTTCAGTTAGTATTCATTAGCACTTCATTATTATTATGAAAAACAAAATGAATATCAGATTATAGACAAAGTATTGATCGAAACAAAGAGTGGGAAAAAAATTAGAAAATAAATGTTTTCCATAAAAACGAACTAATGTTACAAACTTATGAAAAATGAGAACATTTTTTACTTACATTTTATGCACTTTAAAGGCGGTATTAAAGTGAAACTCCGAAGAATAGAATAATAGTCGATAACATTATTCCAGACAATGGTTTGTCAATACCGATGATTCTAGACTATGAGCACTGATACAACTAGCATGATACTTTTTGACAATTCAGTAGAAAAGTTTTCACAATCAATGAATTGGTCTAACAGTCAATGATATTCAGTGTAAACAAAGTCAAAGAGAAATAGTCAAAAACGAAAACGATAATACCTAGAATAAAATCAAGAGCACTTCCAATTCAACTCAAGCTTTCAGACAAAAAACAATTATCACTAAGTAACTAGTTCCTTTTATTTAATTAATTAATTAAGCTTTGTTTCAAATGTGATTAAAATAAACTAAACTTTAGTAACCTTTAATTATTGATCAAGGTATCTCCAAACTTGTTAATTACTAATTTCAATATAAACTTGCAATATTTAGAAGAATCATTGAATGGATATTTGACTCAAATGTCAAAATAATTGAACGTTTGAGTAAAAATAAAACAATGTTACAAGGACAAACTATAAATAACCTTGGTCATCATAGTATAAGATGAACTATCGTCAGTCGTTTTACATGAGTTGAGATATATTTGTTTTAGTGTAGAGAACTTTGGGCACAGAATTCAGTACTCGAGAGACTTATAAACAATGTCTGATTCGAGCAATCGTTCCATTTTCTTGACTTTTCTCCTCCGCTATTCTCTTGTGTCCCAAACACTGAATACTATCCATTCCTTGTTTACTATATGTTTGTCCTCTTTTTTATTGTCTTAATCAGAGAACAAACTAAACGAAACGATTTTCCTTTTGTAGACTATTTGACAATAAATCGAAACTAATTATATTTTAAAACTTTTTTTAAGTCTAATATACAGTCGAGGAAAAAATTATGTAAGGTCACTTAAACTTCCATAGCTTTTGAATGGATCAATCGATTTTAAAACGAGTTTCAATAAATTTATCTAGAATAATTAGATATTATGAAAAATTAATTAAAAAGAATTTTGTATTATGATAAATATATATTTTATTGAAATAAAAATAATCCAGCATTTTAATGAATTAATAACTTAATTTCATAGGATTGTTAAAATTTTTTATATCATTCCAATACAGAACAAATAGTTGTTTAAAATGACACCAAGATTGTTTTAATCAGCTAACAAATAAAAGACCTAGGCTTGTTTGAGTGATACATTTAAGATCAAAAAGACTATTGTTACAGAAATATGAAACAGTTTATATCTGAAATATTTTGTGATTTTTCAATAAAGTGAGTTCAACTAAGCAACAATTTTGCTGGACACTATTTGATTAAAACACAAACAAAGCTACAATAGGCCAACATATTTGGCCAATTATTTTTGAATTTTTCAAATTTTTAAAACTTTTAAGTTAAAAATATAAATTTTTATAAAATCTAATTATTCTAGATTATATTAATGAAAAGAGCTTTAAAATCCGAGCCATTCAAAAATTACAGAGGTTTAAGCGACCTTACATAATTCTTTCCATTACTTTATATTGTGTTGTTTTGAAAGCTCTTTAATTTGATATAAGAAAATCAGGTTTAAAATAATTTTTTGTATAATGCCTATTCAATTTCACCATGATAAAATGGAATTAGAGAGTTGTTCTTATTATCATTTATTACTCCTAAATTATAGTGAATTTTGGCACTAAAACTAATTTAATATCTATAATGGCTAATTTTTAAAAAATTTCCAAAGTTTCCAAAGTTGACCCCCTCTGGTCGCTACCCCTCTCAATATTTTGGTCAACGGATTTGACCAAAAATCTTCTAATTTATTCTAGAATCGAGTAAAATTGAGTAGCTTTTGATCTAGGTATAACACAGAGCAAAGGTAAAAATAAGCTTACACTTCTTGTATTTCTTTGTGGTACTATTGATAATAAAATTGATGTCAATATTCCCGTTAATTGTTTGCTAATTTTGGTGTTAATCCGAGAGACGAAGCGATGACAGGTTTCCTGCGGTCCAAATGAAGTTATCGTTGTTTAAGGTTTAAATCACTTTCACTTATTTTATTTTAATATAAGATTTAAAACAAATAAAGTTTCAACTTATTATTGCATTCATTGATTAAGCTATACTTGTAGAATCTATTGCTTAATCAATGAATGCAAAATCAGCCCTATCGAACCAGGGATGGCCATCTGGGGGTATAGCCCAAATACCTCCCCTGTGATCGACGGCATATTTGGACCCCTAAAATCGGTTGGTTCATAAAACCCATACTTCATAAAACTGATCGGTGACTGTATTTTTAACAAACTTTACATAAAAATATTTACACAAAATAAGTTAGTAAAGAGGGGGGAACAGCTTTTTATTGCAGTTTTGAACTACAATTTTTTCGTGCTTAGGGGAGGTACTCCAATACCCCCCTATACTCCTCCAGATGGCCATCCCTGGCTATTTTTCATAAAAAGTACAACTTTTTCCTTATTTTTCTCTTAATTTTTACTGTTTTTTAACAATTTTTCCGAATTTTTTGCATATTATTTTCCTTTTTCTCTAAGGGGAGTATTTTCTTCTTACTTTTCTCCTCAGGGGAGGGTATTTTCACAAATTTCCCGCTCCAGCGGGTATTTTGGAAAACCCTCCCCCCTATTGGCTATGTCTGCTAAACACTAAACAAAAAAAAATTATTATTTTAAATATATTGCCTTAATTTCGAGACTCAAGTCTATTCTCGATCGAGAAATCCTCTCCAAGACTTGAGAATTGGTTTTGACCTCAAAGCCAACCACTATTTTAAACATAAAAAATGATTAAAAATTTTAATTAAATCTATAAAAAAAACTAAAAGAATGCTCTCATCTAAAGAAGTCATGATATCAGTCCGGAAGACAAAGTCCAGAAGGATATAACCCCGAAAAAACATCATTCATTAACATAAACTAACATAACCTAGCTTTCCTAGAGTAGGAATATCTAGGACATTTATAGAAGTTTATATTTTAAAGAATCTTAATCTTAAGTATTTTCGCTATTATTTTGTTCGAGTTTTGTCTTTTGGGGATTTTGTAATTATGGGTTATAAATAATAAGTTATAACTTATAACTAGGGATAGGAATATTCAAAATGCGCGCTTAAAATAATAGCAAGCAATAGGTCAGTAATTTTTCAATATAAGTTTTAATAGAGTTTTGACCATGAAACAACGTTTAGCAAGGGTGAATCATTTTAATACAACTAATTATTAAAGGGTTTATTTTTTTAATGAACTAGGTAATGATATTTAGGAGAAGTAAAAAAAGGGCACCCAAAAAGGGCACCCAATTCCATTCGCTACTTATAACCCATAATTACAACTTATAACTACTATACTATCACATCAAACGCCACATTTTTTTCATTTATTTAATCACTAAAATGTCTAAAGAAGTGATAAATAAAAAAATGTGATTTAAAATTGACTAAAATATTCTTTTTGTTATCTTTTTTATTCTTAAGATTTTACGAATACGTTATTCGTTATTTTAAATTGACCTTTACTTTTAATAAAAGGTCAAATTATGGGAAACAACTGAATATTTATTAAAAGACAACTTTTTATTGTTAGTGAATATAACTGACTATTACTTAAACATTGATTTATTCCATATGCGATAAATAAATTATTAGAATTATCATGATCATTATTCACATTATTCAAATAAGATATTTCTTAAATAAAGATCATTTGCTAAATGACCATAATTTTAGTGACAAATAATCTATAATGTTGTAGATGTGCTAGACCATTATCTAAATGAAATTTATATGCACCCTTCAATTATTATGAATTTTTAAATAGATTATTTTATTTTATTTTTTATTCAAATTAATTATTAAATAGATATTATCAAGATTATATATATTAATTCTAGTATGAATTTGAAATTACCATTAAAAACAGATAAAACCAAGTAAAAAAAATAGAACACCTCAATCTTGAATAATCAAGTTAGATTTTGAAATTGAATCGTTTAATTTTAAAAAGAGTTTTCTCAATCATATGCTTTAGCATTAAAGGGCCAAAATAAACACAACTCAAAACCTGTTATTTTGCCCCTTTTTATATGTTTCACTGGACTCTATACCTCTTTTTAATTTCAAACGATTCAATTTCACATTAATGAATAAGTAGAATAAGTAATTCTTGCTTGCTTATTATTCACACTCAATATATATATTTTCTATCGTTTTTGTAATTTTTATTTATTACTTAACTTTAATAAAATCGGAAATATTTCCATTTTTAGGTTTATTTCTTCAAAAGAGATGGAGAGTTATGGGAGATATGGAAGACTCCAATAAAATGTATATTTAGAACAAGAATTTTAAATAAATATTTTATTGAAAAAAAAATAAATATATCGACGATTTGGAACATTATTTGAAACATTTAGTGAAAGTGAATTAAATTTAAATGACATTCTTATACTAAATTAATGTATGTATTTGTATTTGTATCTTGTACAAACAGCAACAAACACCTCCTTGGCTACCAAGTGTTTCCTTAAATGATAGCAACACCTAATAGTTTTGTTTTGTTATGATTACAAACAATTTTCTCATTTGTGTTAACATAGTTTTCCTTAAAATTAATTTTCTTTTTAATACTAATTAAGTGGTTTTCTATTAATATTATTCTGAAATATATTTAAAAAAAATTATTGCATTTCATTTCAAATTAATTATAATTTTTTGATCAAAATTTCATTTAATGTTATTAATCGCTATTTAGTGAAAAACTTACAAATAATTTGTACAAACATTTACTCATTAATAACTTGAGATAAGACTATTTTATGAGTAATAAAACTTATCTTGTTTACTACTGTTGCAATTTATAATCTATATTATCTATATTATCTTGATCGTTTCTTCTCTAATACTCAATTATGAGTTATAACCCCAATTATACCTCAGAATACTATTCTCGCCAAAGAATGGATAGGAGAAGGGTAAGTTTTACCATATAAATACTTATATGTAATTATTTGTAATGAATAATATTTTATAAGACCTTGGTCAAATGCATATTAGGTAGTTTTATATGAATTATTATCGAATATATGCTTTGAAATGTTTTATTTATTTATTTATTCAGTCGTAAAATGATAGGGAAAGTGATGGGTCGCTCCCACCCTAACGCCACTCCAATGCCAATACATAGCACTGGTATTGAGAGCTTCTGCCCATCACTTGAGTTAACCCAAACATCCATTTTTGTCGTTTCAGTCCTTTTGTTAGGCGTTTATGTTTACATTGTTTTGTAATACAATTGACGTCAATATTCCAATTAATTAACCGATAATTTGTTAATTTTGTGTTAATTGAGCCAAAAGACGGAACGATGACTGGTTTCGTTACCTGCGGTCCAAACGAAGCCCTCGTTGTTTCAGGTTATCAATCACTCACTTATTTTTAATATAAAATTTGAGACAAATAAGGTTTCAATTAATTATTGCATTCATTGAATAAACGATAAGTAGAGATAAACCTTATTTGGAACAAACCTTATATAACAATGTGTTTAAATGTCAAAACAATATTTTATTTTATTTAAATATCTGTAAACATTGAATTAAAATCTAACAAAATTAAAAGGATGCTGTCATCGACGGCCACTTATGGTTCCCGGAGGACGAGTCTTCGTTTGGCCAATTATCCAAAAAGTCCAGAGGTTTGAAACCATTTAAATTTAAATTAATTTAAATTAATTTAAATCAAATAAAAACTAATTTTAATTTCATTTTAAAATTAAGGATAACTCTAAACACAATGACTCTGACTATAGAATCTCCCCGAGTCTATACACAACAGGGCGTTCCCATATCAGTAACCGGTATCGCACAGGTTAAAATCCAGGGTCAAAATGCAGATATGTTGAGGGCCGCCTGTGAACAGTTCCTCGGAAAGACAGAAGAAGAGATAATGAATGTAGCAAGGGAAACTCTTGAAGGACATCAACGCGCTATTATGGCCAGTATGACAGTTGAGGAGATCTATAAGAATAGGAAGAAGTTCTCGAAAAAGGTGTTCGAAGTTGCGTCCAGTGATTTGGTTGATATGGGTTTTACCGGTATTTCTCTTTGGTTTTCATTTATTCTATTATTTATTGATATTTATTTTGTGTGAAAACTAGTGGTTTCGTATACAATAAAAGATATAAGTGATGAGGAGGGATATCTCAAAGCACTGGGTTTGGCCCGAACTGCAGAAGTAAAACGTGACGCACGTATTGGTGAGGCGGAGGCCAAAAGGGATGCACTCATTAAAGAAGCCTTAGCTGAAGAGGAACGTATGGCCGCCCGTTATATAAATGACGCAGAGATAGCCAAAGCTCAGAGGGATTTTGAATTGAAAAAAGCGGCCTATGATGTGGAGGTGTTCTCTAAAAAAGCTGAGTCAGACCTGTCATATAATTTACAGGCGGCTAAAACCCGACAACGAATTAAAGACGAACAAATGCAGGTCAGAACTAAGTCACCGCTCAATACTTTTCTCAATAATTAATGATTTGAAACTGAATTTAGGTTAAAGTTATCGAAAGGACTCAAGAAATTCAAGTTCAGGAACAGGAAATTATTCGTAAAGAAAAAGAATTGGAGGCAACGGTCAGAAAACCGGCCGAAGCGGAGAAGTTTAAATTAGAAAAGTTAGCCGAAGCGCACAGAAATAAAATTATTATGGAAGCAGAGGCTGAGGCCGAAGCTCTTAGACTTAAAGGAGAGGCCGAAGCGTTTGCTATCGAAGCCAAGGCTAAGGCAGAGGCCGAACAAATGGCCAAAAAGGCCAACGCTTATAAAGAATATGAATCAGCCGCCAAAGTGGATATGGTTCTCGAATGCTTACCCAGGGTTAGCCTAATTTGATTGACAGTCACTCAAAAAATTGACAAATTGAATTACAGGTCGCAGCAGAAGTGGCCGCGCCTTTAGCCCAATGCAATCGAGTGGTAATGATATCTAATGGAAATAGTGAAGTGGGCGCCGGCAAACTCACCGGTGAAGTGCTTGACATCATAACTAAAGTGCATATGACAGTAGCTCAACTATCCGGCACACCTCTGGCCAACGTAAGTGTTCCTAAGAATCTGCGCACACCTCCAACACCTCCGGTTTCGAACTAAGCCGAACAAATCTCCCGCACATATCCTATCCTATGCTCAAAATGTTATCTACGAACAAATTAACGCTTTTAATCATATAATTTTGATTTTATAAAAATAAGATTTATTTTTATTTTAATATTAATTTCTAAAATTAAAGTTTTATTTTAATGTTTCTAAAAGAGAAGTCGATCTCAAGAATTAAAGTTTTATTTAAGTTTGTTTTGTATTGTATTTTGTTTTTGCATTAAAACCCAATTTATGTTTAACTTATGTTTTTGTTTCACTGAATTGTATTACATATCGTTTTATTCCTAATTTGATTGCAATGAATGTTAACTTAAACTTATCTTAACAACTCATAAAATCATAACAAGAGCTAATAATTATATGAATGTTGCCATTAATTAGTCCCCGGCGTCCATCTTGAGTGGTCTACCCGGCAGTGGTGGCAAGAAGGAGGCTGCAAAGTAGGCGTTAAATTTAATCTTGTAAAAATTAGTTCGCTGATAAACAAGATATTAATTAATGTTTAATTATTAATCTTCTTATAAATTACTCAAATCTACTGATTGTTTCGCTCTATTATTACGGAAACTGATTGAAACAAATATTCACTGATTAAACAAAACAATAGTTATTTTCATCCACTGAATAACCAGACGTCGTCTGCCGGCTCTTTTCGACTCAAGTCCTGATCATCTCATTCAACACAACCACTACCAGACTCTCAATCTTTGGTGACATTCGTATAGTATTTAAATAATCAAATCTGTATTTAAATTCTTTATTCATTTAATACTTAATTTTGTTTTTGAGTTCTTCAGTTATTTTTCAAATTTGTTTTATTTGTTTTTTTTTTCATTTAATTAATTTTTTAATTTGTTTTTAATTTTATTATTGTTTTATTATAAAATTTATTAATTTATACAAAATTATCGATGTTTTGTAAGATCAGAGTTTTTGCATTAATTCCTACATTTGTGAAGAATAATCAGAATTTAAAGAATATTTGAATTTATTGTAAGCAATATTACAGAAATGTTATACAAAAGGTATTGAAAACTATTTATTTTAGCAAAAATAATGAAAAAACTGCCAAAACATTATTCAGAAAATTGTTTAATATTTGTCTAAAATTTAATTTTCAATTTAATTGATTATCTATTGGTAAACATATCCGGATTATATACATTATATTTATGAATGTTTTTCGTTTCAATTATTTGAAATTTTTTTATTTGATTTTTTTGCTGTTATTTATGCCTTTATTTAATTGTTTTATGAATTTATGAAAAAACAATTTAAATAAAATTATTCTTCTTTTGATTTTAAAAATTAGAACCAATTATTTGCAATAAAATAATATTGTCTTATATAATAAACAAGGGCATTTTATTTACTATACTATTATTTACCATATTGTCTTGGTAACTAACAAAACATATCATGTAATTTGCAAATCAATTCTTCCTAAACGACAAAGTTCATTTTAAGAGTTCAACCATTACAAAACCGAAACAGCCATCTTGCAACTTTTGCTACATTTTCTACATTTACTACACTTTACTAAACTTTCAATTCAATAGACGAGACTCTATTGCAGGCAATGGCTTCCATTCTCTTTCTTTTCAGCCATTTCTCAGCCATTCCTCAGTCATTCCTATAGCCATTGGAAGTGACATCAAATGATAAATGTTTTTGTTTTCAAACAACTTTTAGACTACTCTTAGACTTAAGACTCCCTAAACTTAAGAATGAGTGACAGCTTATTAAATGAGTTCCTCGAAAAATCAACCACTAAACCACCAATAATTGGTTAAGTGAGCAAGGCACTCATAAAGGCACTCATAAAGGCACTCATAAACCTCTTATGGTACATAAAGTAATATAAACATGCATAATTATTTTTTAAATTAAAAAGGGTTGCAAATAAGTTTCTACTTTCAAAGTTTCTCCTATATCAGTTTCAAAGCCACAGGGAAGGGTAGGGGAGAACCAAAGGGGAGGGTAAATAGTGAGGGGAATGAGTAGGGAAAGAGAATAGGAGAGAATAGGAGTGTGAGAAAAGAGGGTATAATTTAGTCAGCAAAATATGAATGTAAATCTGCACTCTTGCCGGCAGTCCTTTAGCACAAACACACATATACTGGTATTAGTGGCAACACATTAGGCATTGCCTTCCATTGCTTTCCATTGCCTTCCTATAGATGTACGCATAGGAAGACGTATTCACTATACAGTTGTTCAGCCATTTTGGTCATCGATTAAAGCCTATGTCTGACAATAGTGTTGTGCACTTCTCTTACCTTTAGTTTAGATCTAATCAAATATATTATCGTTTGACCCGATTGTCGTCGGAAAATGTAAGTTAATTAAATGATAAATATAATATTTGTAATGTTATCTTGATTGTTTTTCTCTAATTTTATGCTTAAAGTGTTTGAAAAACATGAATTTCTGTCAATATTTTGTACACAAATGTAATGCAAATGAAAACTCATTTAAAACTCCCTTTTATTTGAAACTTATTTCATTGAAAATTGCATTTTTACTGTTCTGAAATTACCTTGCTAATTGTTACTAATATTTTTTTTTTGAATAATGGCATGCTCTGATTACCTTGACAATTTTTAGAAAAATGTAAATTTATTGAATTTTTTCATTTGGTTTTTTGAAACCCTTTTTTTGCACTTTTTATTAAACTTTTTATTTAATTGATTTTATTAAATGTTTTCTCTTTTCAGAGATTTTTAACGAAAAGTTTGTTTGAATTTTGTTTTATTAAACTTTTCCTCTGATTTTATCTGATTTTGGTTTGCATTTGAAAAACAAATGAAAAGTTTTGATTCCTATTAAAAGTTGGAATAATATTTACGGAAAAAAAATTATTGAATTCAATAACGAAGGAATCGTAACGATAGGAGTGACAGAAGTGAGCGCTCTTTTTTCAAAGATCGGGAGCGGTATCTCTTTTCCACCCGTTCTTCTAATGAACGATCACTCTTGAGGTCACAATTGAGCTCTGGTTCTGGTTTTCAATCGACCACTGCTTCACAACCGACTAATCAGTCGCCGTATTCTAAGCAATACCACAGCTATAGAACAGGTGATCGGAGAAAATATGTGGGCTCTTCCCTGATATCAAATAATAGTGCACTGAATCTGAACGAAACCAATAGAATAGCTAACGATCACAGGAATAGTCCTCTCATACTGATTGAAACTCGAAGAATGAGTCAATCGGGTGGACAGTTGTCCACTAAAAGGAGAAGTTCTGCAAACGGTGACATCAAAAATGATAATCAAACTAATGAAGAGACAAATGGTTTAATAAATAATGAATTGAATGTAAGTTTTGTTTGTTTTTGAAATTTTATATAATTTTGACTTTTGTTTTGTAATTCAGTCAAAGACCCGAATAAGTGCTCGAAAGAGCTTTCATAAGGGAATTGCTTCGAGTGAACAACACGACAAACAGAAGAGTTTGTTGAATACAATCCGAATCAATACTCGACGCTCTGACTCCATGTCCAACGCTGGGGAGACTCTTATTCAGACCAGAGTTCAACCTAAAAGAGCTAATGATATAAATCATACTCCAACTGAAAGGGCTCGTAAAACATTTGCAATGCCTTTACCCCCGAGTAGTCACTCTGAAAAGACTAGTGCCCATCCGGAACATCTATCGCAAGACGAGTCATCCGGACACTCGACTTCAGGCACTGTCAAACGCAAAAAGCGATACTATAAGGGCGGCACTTATGGCCTCTTTTTGTCCAAAAAGCGTAAAAACTTTAAACGCGAAAATGCAAAGAAAGTCAAAGAAATGGATTCCAAAAATGAGTCGAATACCATTAATGCTGAGGGAGAGGAGAGCTCACAATCATTTGTTGCTAATTCTGAGTCAGATAGAGATCTTGAAGGCGAGTCTTCGGATTTATCTAATGATGAACAAGAAAGAGATCAAAATGAAGATCAATCACAAGAAGTAATTGAAGAACCAAAAGAGGATTATGTTGAAGGAGTCGAAGATGATGATCATGGTCCAGAACAGATTGTCCAAAACAATGAAGATATTCCTCAGAATCAAAATAATTCTAATCTCAATGAAGAAGAGAAACAAATAAATGAAGAATTACCTAAAAATGGTGTCACTCCTCAATTGAATAATAATTCCAATATTGAAAATGTTGTCAAAACTAATCGTAATCGAGGCGGTCGTCGACGAGGAGAGGGCACAGACGAGAACATTACATCTCCGCCATCGAGTATTCATTCAAAGCAATCGACTGGTTCTAAGAGCGGGTCGACCACCAAATTAGCAAATGATTCGATAACTGTCCAAAAAGTACAGATGCAAATGCCGGCCAATGCCGTCACTCCCAGTGTTGTGCAAGATCCAAATCGTCGAACATTAATACGTATATCAACCGCTGGTTCGGTACAGTCAGGCGATACTCATGGCACTTATTTGGGAGTCGAACAATCAAAGTTCATTCGAGTGGTTTGTATTCTCTTATAGTATTTGTTTTTATTAATAATTGTTTAAAAGAGTGACAACAAAAGTGGTCAGCCCTCCACTTGTATGTGTTCTGCAAAACCTCTCATCGATTCTTCACAGAAAGATGTCTCCAAAGGAAAGCCACTCTTTTGTCAGGCAATCGATTGTTTTGACGAAAAGGTTTGTAGAAAAAAGAAAATTTCTCTCATTTGAAATCATATTTTGTTTGTCGGAACAGTTGATTGGGTGCTGTAATCAGGTCCGACTCACTTCTCTATTCAGATCTTCAAAACGGGTTCCCTATCGTATTCTATGTGAAGTCCATTTGGCTCGACTTCGTCGCCATCACTGTTGTCCCGGTTGTGGCTTATTCTGCACTCAGGGAGAGTTTAATGAATGCTTTTGTATCAAAAAGCAAATCCATTTATTCCATAAGAAGTGTCAGATCGACAAACCGAGCGATTCTAAGAACCAAAGATGTCTTCATTGTGGAAATGTGTCCATAAGTCGTATCGTTCGACTTGAAATGAATGGTCCGCTGACTAACAATACTTATTATCTTCAGCAGACATCTATTCTCAAGACGTGAGTCATTACTTTATAATTTCATTGAATTAAAACAAAATCATTATATAATTGTCTCACATTCTTAATATTATTCTTATTATCAATCAATGAAAACATCCATTTATTCGTTAATACATTCATTAATAATGATTTCATTTACTAAACGATTTTTTTCAAAAGTTTTATGTTTTCCAACAAAAATACAAATAAGAGTCTTATCTAATGAGAGTTTAATTACTAAACATCTATTCTTTGTTTGACTTTTAGACCGAACGCTCGAATGGCAATGACTAAGAAAAAGGGAAGACCTAAAGCTGTTCCTATTAGTGAAGATTGTGAAAAGCCTGGCATTGAAGTTACCATTCCGGCCACAAAAAAGATAATCTCATTGGGTTTGTTAAACACATTTCACAATAAAAAAAGTATTTATTAAAATTTTATGAATTGACAGCCGGTTTGCCATTCGGTCCACAGAGGAAACAATTGGAAGAGCTTTTGGTGGCCCTTTCAAGTGATAAACAGTCGAGTTTAAGACTAACGATACAACAAAATAAGAATTTTTATGCGGTCGCCAAAAGTGGTGAAGTCGATAAAGTTCTTAGTATTTTAGGTATTCTTTAATATAACCATAACTCCAACTTTTTCTAACGTTTCCTTTAATTGATAGCTCAGGGCTTTGATCCTAACTTTGAATATGAAGACAATGATAACGAGACTCCATTACATGCGGCCGCCTCTTCCGGCCATCTTTTGGTGGTTCATCTGTTGATCCAATCGGGCGCTAATCCTAATGTATTAAATAAGAATATGACGACACCTCTTATGCAGGCCATTGAACACAAGCATAATCTCGTTGTCCGATATTTGATATATTCTGGCGCTTCACTCGATATTAGAGGTGAAGACGGTATGACTTCTTTACACATCGCAGCCAAATGTGGTAACATTGAAGCGGTTCATCATATCGTTAATTCCGGCAAAATTGATATTAATCTGACAGATGAGGGCGGGTGGTCTGCACTGGGTATAACAAAAGCTTTATATAAATGTTGACATAATTGTATTTAATTTTTGATTAACAGTTTGGGCGACAGAACACAAATATTTTAATATTGTTAAGCTTTTAGTAGACAAAGGGGCCGACCCTAGCATTCAAGATGACGAAGAGAATATTGGTTTGCATTGGGCCGCCTTCTCCGGTGAAGTCAACATAGCGTTAATGTTCCTCGAATTGGCTAATAATGTCATAAATGAGACCAATATTCACGGCGACACTCCTTTACATATCGCCGCCCGAAGGGATAACTACGAATGTGTTGTGTAAGTGTTGTTTCACTTCTTTCTTATTTTTATTATTTGTAGTAATCCCTATAAAGCTCTCACAAATGGAATTATCTTTTGAAAGGTCTAAGTTTAGTTTAATTTAGAAATCAAGAATAAGCAAGTTAATCTTATGATCCTATATGAGATATTTGAGAAATGACATCAATTAAAAGTAATTTTATTCAAATTCTTTTTATTTCTCAAATATATTGAATAAAGTATTGAATAATTTATCTAAAAAGCATTTCTTTCATTATTATAGTTTCTAGAATAAGTAAGATACTTCAAATTATTCTTAAAATATCGTAAAGCATCTTAGAAATATTCTGGTTAAAATTTCTAGACAATTTCATCCTTTTATAACATATAATAAGTAATTGTTTGTAATTATAATAAGTAATTTCATTGTCAGATCAAACAATTTGTGTTCCCCTAATTATACAAAAATACTAATACAGTTAACCCTAAGTTCTATGTACTTAAAGGTCTGTACGACTAAATGTATAAAACTTGCTGGTTAATTGTATAAAAAAAGTAAATATTTCTTTTATTAAGAGTCGATATATTAATATTTTTAAATATTTCTGACAAAAGAAATTTCTTTTGAGATAAGGAAAGTAAGTTTCTGTTAAGTTTTCGCAGAAAATTTCTCAAAAGTTTCCTTTGAGACAATCCTAATCAAACATCTCTATGGATAGTATGTAGTGCCCTGAGTCTGAGCCATGAATTTAATTCCAGTTATACTTATGTCTTTTAAAATGGATTTTTACCAAATTTTCTATTGAAATGTTTTTATTTCAAATCTCTAGTGATTTGTCTTAAATAAAGTACTTTAATATTATTTGTCACAAAAATTATTTATTCATTCTTTGCATAAAACTATGAAAAGGAGTATTATTTTCATTTTCCTTTTATAATATTTATATGAAATTTCTTATTATATGATATTTAGGGATATATAGGAGTTTTGTAACATAAGTCCTCTTTCTTTTCAAAATTAATATAATTTAAAAATTTCGGAAAATATTTATCTTAAATTTAGAATTAAATTTATTTATCTTGCTCAATTTTGTTGTTGTTTTTATATTTATAAGTTTATTTGAAAAAGTTAACATTAGACCAAGATAAATTCAATATGAAAATTAAATATAAGATTAATTTTAATGACAATTTAAGTATATTAGTTTTAAGTATATTTAAAATTTTAATAAATAGTTAAATGAATTTAATTTGATTTGATTTTAAATAAATAGTGAACTCGTCTTTCATATAAAACAACTTATTTTGAATTCACATTAGATTTTAGAAAAGATTATTATATGGTTTTTATGCAAAAATATTCTCTATTTTTATGTTTGACTATAATTTGAATTTTTGATGCCTTAAATTACCTTAAATTTAATGACAATTTTATTAAAATCCATAGACTTCTGCTCTCGAGAGGAGCCGACATCACAATCATGAATAAGAATAATGAATCTCCTCTTCAGGTTTGTATTACTTTTACCATAACATATGCTATTATTCTTGGAAAAATTAGAGCCAGTTTATATTTTATTATCCAATTAAAATCTTATTAATTTCTTCTTGGTTAGAGGAATGGCTAGAAAATTCAATTTCCATTTGAAAATTAAATTCTAAGAATTTTGTTGAAATTCAAATGAAATTTATTTTTGAAATTTCGGTTAAAATGTAACCCTATTTTGTACCTAAAATTGACATGATAATTCAATATTAGTTGAAATTATTTTTATGTTTTTTTTAATATCATGAAATAAGCTAGATAAAATATTTTAGTTTTTAAAATCAAATTCTTTTATAAAATTATATTAAAATTATTTTTAAAATCCAAAATTGTGTTTAAAAGACAGTTCTAAAGAAATTCTCAAATATTTCTTCAAATTTAAGTCTAAAACTTATTTTTAAAACTTTTATTTCGCCAAAAGAAGGAAAGAATCCATTCATTCGTTTTTTTTCTTTGAAAAAGTCTTGAAGTCTTGAAATTAGATTTGGAATCAAATTTGAGTAAATTGTTTGTCCCTTTCGATTGTAGTGCGCGCCGGCAACCAGTGAATCCGAAATGGCTTTAAGAGTTAACCAGGAATTGAAAAGGTTTACACTCCGTCGTCAGAACAACAGCGAGAAACTATTGCACAGAGATTTGTCAAAAGGCAAAGAACACTATCAAATACAAGTGGTTAACGGCGTCGACAACGAGCCCTATCCAATAGATTTTATGTATGTGACGGAGAACTGTGAGGCCTCACAAATCAATATCGATCGCACCATTACTTCGCTTCAGGTCCGTCACTAAAACTCAGACTTATTTTACTTATTTTTTTTGTCGACTGATATTCTTATCTGAAGTTTGTTTTGAATGTTTTTCAGTTTATTTTTCTAATCGATTGAATCTATTCTTTATTTCCGTGTTTTTCGTCGGTTTTGCCAAACAATCTCTTTATTCACTGAACGTTAACTTTAGTTAAGAAAATATAAAAATTTAAGAAAAGATTTTATTTATTTTTTGAATTAATTTCCAAAATTAATGTTAAACTTTGAAAATAGTGCTGTCAGTGCGAAGATGACTGTACTTCACAGAAGTGTGTCTGTGCAGCCATTAGCTTCAGGTGTTGGTATGAAAAGGAGGGCCGACTTCTACCTGAATTTAATTTGAATGACGCGCCGATGATATTTGAGTGTAACCGAGCATGTAATTGCTGGAAGACTTGTAATAATCGTGTCGTTCAATACGGAGTTCGGTATGTCTTTTGTTTTGTTTGTGATTAGAATCGATAATTACTGGTATTATATCAATGATTTGATCAGAACACGTCTGCAAGTATTCCGCACCAAAGATAAAGGATGGGGAGTACGTGCACTCAGCGATATACCCAAAGGCACGTTTGTCTGCGAATATGTCGGAGAAATTATCAGTGATTCTGAGGCCGATCGCAGAGAAGATGACTCATATCTCTTTGATTTGGATAATAAGGTTTGTATTGCATTTGAGACGGAATGCCATTAATTTTTGTTTTGATGAAAAGTAAGTTAACTCTTTTTATCTCATATCCTGTGCTTATAGGACGGCGAGACCTACTGTTTAGACGCCCGTTTCTATGGCAATATTTGCCGATTTATTAATCATCTATGTAATCCCAATCTGATTCCAGTCAAAGTTTTTGTCGATCACCAGGACTTGTCTTTTCCCAGAATAGCTCTTTTCAGTTCTCGAGAAATTAAAGCTTATGAGGAATTGGGGTAAGTCTTAAACAGTCTTAAACTTATTAAGAATTTTATTCGTTTTTCTAAGAAAAGTGTTCTTTAAATTTGTTGTTTAGCTTCGATTACGGCGAAAAGTTTTGGGTAATTAAATATAAAGCCTTTACCTGTAGTTGTGGTGCAGACAATTGCAAATACAATAAGGATTCAATACATACCACTATTGAGAACTATTATAGACGTCTCCGAGAGGAACAGCTCTCTCTATCGAGTCCTATACAACGCGAGTTTAACAGCGAATGATTTCATTAATCAATTTATCGCTCATTTCTTTGGTTTTTGTAATGCATTCACTCGTTTTTAATTCATTTGTTTTTAGAAACTCTTTGAAACTAAAGAGAAATCTATTTATTAATTTAATATTTCATTATTTTAGACAAAACTTACGTTTTGGATGACAAACAAAATGTTCTCTCTCTTAGAATTATTTATATATACCTTTAGTTTAATATATAGGGTGACCCACAATCAACTGACACTTTTTTGTAGTCTTGTATCTCAAACTATTGATTGGAGCTTAAATTTTGCTTGCTTATCTAAATGTTAAACTTTTAACAATTTCAATGATAAATCCTAAATGCATATATACTCTAGGTTAATTGGTCACAATTTGAAAATCAAAACTATATTTTCAGTAATCAATTAGTTTGTAATTAAATTTTTAAAAATAATTATTTATTAATTTATTTTCACTCAACTAATCTTTAAAATAAGGATTTCTTTAAAACTTATTTAAATTTCGATCAATAGTTTGTGATACAATATTTTAAAAATGACCTAGTTTATATTGGGCCAGCCTATATTCCTTCATATAGACATTTATATGAAAGGATTAAGAAATAGTTTTTATTTCAATTATATTTAGTTTATTTTCTCAAATTATTGTCAAAATTTTGCCCTAAAATTTGAATTAAATTTGTTTTAATTCATTTACTTATAATTTAATTATTTGTTTTCAAAACATTAATCATTTGTTTCCTTAAATTAAACTTTAAGTAAAATAAAACAAATTCGATGACAAAAACAGTTTTCTCTAATTTATTTTATGACAAAATTTAAATTATTATTTATTTAAACATTAAAACTATTGATGAAAGGCTTTCCATTTGGAACTAACCATTTTTACCGACTCATCACTGGTTTGAGGCGAAGACTATTTTCAAATTAATTAAATTTATATATAATTTTACGGTTCAATTGAAGTTTTGGAGCATTTTTTATGTTTTACAGAAAACATCACAGATTTTAACAGATTTTTATTCAGATATTTTTTAGTAATCCATTGATTGCAAGACTTCTTTTTTTGAAAAATTCTCAAACATTAAAAGCAACAAAACTTCTGTTTTTAATCAAGAATTTGATTAAATATATGAAAAAATTAATTAAATTTTATGTTTGACTTAACAATGAGTTTCCTTCTCGTTATAAAACCAGATAAAAGTTCACTGTCGGTCTTCTCACTACTCTTTTAGCGATCGATGTCTTTCACACTCTATTCCTTACTCTACTTTAAAGTGAAATCAATACACAAATGCATTGAAAGTCTTATTCTGATCAACAAATTCTGTTGAAAAGAGTAACTTACGGTAAAAGTGATGTTTTGGGGACCAATACTTTTATTGGTCTCTCAATACTTAATACTCTTTTAAGTTTTCACAAAACAAAAGTAACAAAAAACGACCCATTGATTAGAATTGATGTTAAACAGGGATGGCCAAAGGTCTCGGCTCTAGGGAGTGGTAGGGTTGGGTATATCGAGAAAAATCCTAGGGTAAATCCTAGGGGATTTTAGAGGGATATTTATCAAAAAACTCAAAATATCGAATTTTGCACTATTTAGTTTTTATTAGCATTTTATTATATCTAAAGGTTATTAAGTATTAAAACTGTCATTTAGGCAAGTACATGCTACTACACTTAAAAAGTGATATTGTCAATTTTTCACTTAAAATGTTATGTTTGGGTTAAAATTGCTATCAATTATCAATAATTTTGATAAAGAAATAACGAAAATTACAAAATTGTAAAATAAAGAATATTCCTTAATATTCATGAATTAGATATGATAATAAATTTTAAATAATGAATTAATAAGCCCTGGATGTAATAACCTAACCTAGCATAGCCTAACCATAACTAAACTAACCAAACTGGAAACATCCTGGGCCTAATAATTATATATTTAAAATTTGTTATTATATTTAATGTATGAAAATTAAAGAATATTCTTTATTTTAATTTTATTATTATACATGTTATCTATTTATATATGTATCTTGTCTTATTTTAGTATTTTGTCTAGGACCGATTGCGGAATACCCCCTTTCGCCATCCCTGATATTAAAGATATTAGCTTTACTTAATATCAGGAATGGCAAAAGACCGAGGTCCAAGGGGGAGTGTCAGGGGGGAGGTATTTTGAAAATGACCCAAAATTGCTTAAAAACACATAAAACATAAATTTTAAGGCTTTTTCTAACTTATAAGCCACCTGGATCCAAAGCATACCTGGATAAGCACAGCGCCAACGAAGCTTTAGTCTCTTTTCTGCTTTTAACCATTCATTTATTGAGGTTTTCCTTTAACTTTCTTCAAAATTTCTGCCATCTTTTGATTTTTTTCTTAATTTTTTCTTTTTT